>JAPFSE010000793.1:0-12230 GCA_030777785.1 Beauveria caledonica | reverse complement strand
TTCCGAGCCGTGGATTAATCTCAGACTTACTCTAGCACTCGTTTGAAGGACATAGATATTCACACTAGTCTACTTACGGTAGTAAGTGGGTCACCTATGACCTTTTATCCAATCAAGAAGACGTTACGATCGCACGCTCTCTAATACCTGATTGGCTGATTTTCCAGGGTGTGAGAGCTGCCTAGCAGGAAACGTGGAGACAAAAGTAGCCAATCAGACAGCTCAGAATAAGATAAGCTCCACTTTGCCAAGGCAGACCTTTCCTCTTTCGTCATAGCTTCATGCACGCACGGATCAGAGCTATACCTAATTAAACCGTCCAATCGACAGGGGCGCTCGTACCATACTCCCGTGGCCGACGTTATGGCTAGTACTAGCCCACCGACAGACCAACCAAGTACGAGTATGGACGTGCTGTGATCGCGATCGCACAAGGTTTCGAGCTAGCCATGGATGAAACCCTGTAAAAACAATTACCTAAAAAGTTTAGCTAAAAGTAAACAATCGAAATAGGACGACTTTTAAGGGTTCGCACTATTTCGACAGGTGCAATGGGTTGTTGACTGAGTACTTAGCACAGTAGCTCACTTAGGTACATAGGTAGGTGTCGTCACTGCCCCCACCACATGGGCTGTGGGCGCTGTGGGCCTGACAAGTGACATCCCATTATCGATACTCAACTTCATCTTCCATGGCCGCAGCCGCGCCCGCGTCTAACATTCTTTCTTCATCTCTACAACCACCTGTCCATCATGGATGAGCCCAAGTACATCATTTATGTACGGGTTCCCATACCGCGTGGAGACTTTGTTGACCCTCCGCAGGTAAGCCGCTTGCTCGATGGCTCTCCTCGTTGCGTGCGTCCTAACTAGGCTGCCAGGTTGATTGGGACGCTGAGAAGGATGAAGCATTGTGGCGTATCCTGTCTAGCGCCGCGCAAAAGGAGATAGACTGTCAGTATATGCTTACTTTTTTCTTCTTGGACTGTATATGCTGACTTGCTATCAGGGAATGACGTGTAGGTCACCCCAGCCTGCTCACCAGCTCACGGCAAAGCTGACCCAACTTATTAGTGCAACTAGATTCGATGTCACGGTCGACTGGCTCCTCAAACAGGTAGCATACCTCACTGAAAAACACGCCTCGCAAGTAAGGGCTCAGGTACGGAAAGCGACTGCCGCGGCCAAGGGCTCGGCCGTACCGTCGCCAGTTCCTGTCGCTGAGTCTTCCACCGCCGCCGACCGACAATCCCAGCTCGGACAGCCCATCGGCCGCGATCCTTTGATACCACGCAACGAGCCCGCCAGCGCTATTCGCCCTGCTATATCCCGTGGAGGATCGGGTAACACAGTCTCCCGCGATATTGTTAATTCCTCTCCGCGCCCGGAGAGCAAACAGCTGCCATCACGCACCACAGGGGAAACTGCTGGTCGCCGCCGCCTGTCATCTCTGCCCATTATAGCATCGGACCCAAGACCAGCTGCAATGCAGGAACCCAGCCGAGATGAAGCCGTCTCCCCAGGACCTCCCGAGTCCTCTTCGGGAGAGTCATCTGAAAATGAGTCTAGTCCTGCACAATCACGAATCATTCGACGGCCGCCGCGCTACCAAGAAAACGATGCCTCGTATCAGGTTGACGATGACGGAGACGACGAATCTGAACCGGCATTTCAGCCCTACAAGTCTTCTGCGGACCAAAATTCAGCCTCGGATCTTGCTTCCACTTTGCGTGGAGACAGTCGTACATCAACCAAGCGTGGCAATAAGCACCTCGCTCGGGAGCGTATTCACCGGTCCCAAACATCTGATTCATCTGCAGGATCCGGTGCTCCCGGCGCTGAGTCGGGCAAGCCGCGTCGGCCGAAATCTCACAATTCCAACCAGAAGAGTGCGCAGTCAACGCTGAGTCCCTCTGGAAAGGGTAAACTCTCCTCTCAAGAGGGCAGTGACGGGACGCCAAGCATGGGCAGTAGTTTTAGTGATCTTGACGGTAAGCTTTCTTGCTCAAGTTGACTTGGAGTGACTCTAATAATGATGTATAGATGCTTCCGTCACACAATCTGCCTTGGAAGAAGCCCTGGCCTCACATATGCATGGTGCCGGCAGTCGCTTCAGTATAAGTCAGGCTTTCCGTAGCCGGTACTACACACCGAGCTCTAAAAAATGATGCTTTGAGCCAGTAACTCTATAATTTCAGCCTGGAGTTTCGGGGTAAAGGGATGGTCATGATTTCATTATTTTTATTCTTCCATGCTTATACCAACAGATTGTACGCTGCATGCCATGTTTGAGGACTGGCTGATTCGTTGCAGCCGTCGGGTAGCTGCACAGGCAAACGCCGCACATCAAACGCGCATTGCGCACTGTACAACCACAGATAAACAGTTAATTTCTCTCGCGCTCGAGTGTGCCTTTTTTTCTCAATCATCTTTTCTCCCTTTTTTCTAATCACCATTTCTTCATTACGAAACGTAAGGCTGTAATGTATTGTCGTAAATGGTGCGGCCTTCCTCGCGAGGCATACTTTCCGTCTGGATTGAAGGAGCTTGGGTAGGATTGCCTGACTACATGAGACTTTGAGACTTCTATAGTCTGTGCTAACCTTCAAACAGCTATTTTGTCAACGATGAGGACGAAATTCGCTCGATCGCTGATCCAGGCAACTACTTTAACTATTTCTTGAGCAAGAATCCCCGAGTGAACCTTCGTCAACGTTTCCAATTCGACGGTACGCAGAAAAATCATAGATTGAAAGTTAGAGAGCCGATTTGACTGATGAATACTAGCTGCCGTTCAATGCGTTATTCATGAACGACTCGAATCTCTCGGCCTTATCAAAACCCCACTTCCTCCTGTCGAGCCTGGAGCAGAATCAAAACATGTCAACATCTTCGTTTCGAAGAACCTCGCAGATGCTGAGCGCATCATTGTCGTATTCGGTGAACGTTCCAAGGAGCTCGGCAACGTTTCTAGCAGAGTCGTCGGCGGTCCAGGGGGCGTTGAGAAGGGAAGCATGATTGGCGCCGTCAAGGCTATACAGCGCCACGAATCGGCAGGTATCATCCTCGCCAACATGGGCGAGTCATACTGGTCCCAAGAACACAAGCGGGTCATCACTGTAGCGAGTAGTGCAGCTCTCTCAATGCCCAGTCTGGTGCACATGGGCATCAAATATCATGCGCAAGTCAACGACATCACAGGCTCCGAAAGCCCAGCATGCCATGTGCGGACTATTCTTGGCACCGTTATTACTCAAAAGGCGAATAAGGACGCGAAAATCAATATCATTGCGATAGGAGACAGTTGCGAGGTTATAAATGCCCTGCTGGACGATGAGAAGATCTGGACCGAATGGGGCTCATCGCTTCAAAGCGCCGTGTTCTACAGCCCTGCATTCTACAACGAACCGAATCAGGCAGGCTTCAGAAACTTCCTTGCAAAGGTAAGATGACTTGGATTAGCTGCAATAAGCAATATGCTGACGTTGGTCCTGGGTAGAAATCAAGAGGCTACATGGTGTCTGAGCAGCCCCAGGGCACACCCCTTTCCGGGCCGAATGGTAATGCGGCAGAGGGCATCCCCCCGCTTGGCTTTCCCTGCTATTCTTCTGGAGAGCCGAGCATTGACGAGCTTTGCTTCATCAGTGCCCTGGAGCCAGGTCTCTCATACTTTGATGAGGTGGCACGGACGCCAGACTTTGAGAACCCAGCCATCAACATTGTCGAGCGCGCCATGGGCGAGGAGGAGGAAATGGCGTGGGATGCGCTCGCGCCAGAACAGAATCCGGGTATAAGCACCATGGAAGAAGAGAAACTGCAGCAGAAGCTCAAGGTTTTGCGCAGATGGAGGTACTTTGAGAAGAATGGGCGTGTGCCGTACAGTGACGAGGAGTCTGACATGGAGGATGAGACGGCGGGTAGTAGCCTGCCAGTTCAGCCGTGGGGCGATGACTCTTGAAGTATGGCTTCACCAGCATGCCTCAGGCGGGTTGTGCTGATAGTCTCGCTTTTGGATTTTTCCAAAGAAATATTGATTCGCTCGTTGCAGAACCTCGTTATGGTATTAAGAAATCAAGTAAAATTACAGTCTTGTCCTGTGAAATGTTCTTGAAGCCCTTCTCCGTTGATCTAGGCCTTGAACCAGCTGGTGATAAAATTCCGCGGAGGGGTCACGTCCTCCATGATCTCCTTGGTGCGACGTACTCTCTCCAGCACCACCGCTTCCTCCGCCGCCCACCTCCCCTCGGGCTCCTTTGCGCCGCCCCAAAGAGAAAAGAGGCCAGACTTGCCGGCGCCGGCGCCGCTCGCCTCCTTGGCGCGCTCGACCCTGGCGAGCCTCGACACCATGGTGCGCCAGTTGTCGAGGCCGGCGCTGAGGCACTCGCGGCAGAGCTTCCTGGCCTCCGTGGCGCCGCCGGCACCAAGCGAGCGCAGCTGCTCCTCGGCGAGATCTACGCCATCGCGGGTCCACGATAGGCCATCGTCCCGGGACGAGGTAGCGTAGAGAATTTCG
The DNA here is from genome assembly GCA_030777785.1 of Beauveria caledonica. Lineage (NCBI taxonomy): Eukaryota > Fungi > Ascomycota > Sordariomycetes > Hypocreales > Cordycipitaceae > Beauveria > Beauveria caledonica. Next base: position 7,718 of record JAPFSE010000793.1, on the reverse strand, counting down.
CCAATGTATATTTGCAGCGAGGCCTCTTGGCACCGCTCCTCGGCGCTACGCCAGGGCGGCTGCGTGCCGTCGGGGGGCGGCGGCGGATATGCTGGGGGCTTGAGCATATCGAGGATCCGCTGGTGGACCGGCACGGCGCTGGGCCGGCTGCTGCCGCGCGGCTCGGGCGGCCGCTCGTCGGAGAGCCCGCGGCGGGCCTTGAGTAGCGAAACGTACACGGGCAGCGCGCCAGAAATGTCGCCGCTGCGGGCCTTGGAGTTGGCGATTGAAGTCAAGACTTCCAGTAGGTTGAGGGACGGGGATCCGGCCGTCTCCTTGAGCGCAAACGTTTTGACGTTGTAGGGGAGCTTGGCCGCGTCGATGCCCTGTGTGGCCTCGCTCAGAGCCAGCTCTTGAAGGCTACGCGCCGCTTCCGCTTGGCCTTTGAACTCCATAAAGCTCGCATACTCCAGGGCCGCCTCGAGGCGCTGTTGTTCGGTAAAGCCTTCGGTAGCCAAAATCTTCATGTACCACCTGTCGGCCGAGGGAAACGCGTTTACACAGTTTTCTTCCAAGGGTGCGTGGGCCGCTCCGGGCGGGATCGGCACCGGGTTAGGATTCGAGGGCCCAATCATGAATTTAGCGGGCGACACCATGTTGCGCGTAACGTCGAGGACCCAGCCGTCTACATGTTCTGCCGTTTTGGCCGCCGTTATCATGGCCTCAAAGTAGCCGCGGCGCCACTCCTCCGATTTGGCGGTGATATCGTAGGGAACGAATTCGGAAGGGTCTTCAAGTCCTGGATCCGTCACGTCGGAGAGGGCCACCAAGCCCGCGCCGTCCTTCTTGGGATCGCTCAGGCGCATCAACGCACTGCGCACTCGTCCAAGCGCACTGGCCCATTGGATGTTGCCGTCTTTGGGGTCCTCCAATTCTTTCGCGTCGCGAAGAAATTTCCTCGTCATGTACGTCCACTCGTGCGGGGTCGGATGGTCGCGCTCGAGAATCTCCTCCTGGACGAAGAAGAGAATCACCAGTCCGGCGGCGAGCATGCCCCAGACGGTGAATGTGTACCGCGCTGCCAGCTTGACCTCATGCCTGATCCAGCTTCCACGAGTCGAAGTAAAGTAGCGGACTGATATCGAAGTTGATGATGGGGGGCTCAGGAAAGGGAGGCTCGGCCGTGCCTTTGTCGTCAATGGTTGTGATTGGGTTGTTAGGGACCTCGCGCATACGGTTCGTCTCGTCCTGAAGCAAGTGGCCGCTTTTGTCGGCAGTACAGGACGTCCGTTTTGCCGGACTGCAAGCCCTAGCTGCAGCATATTTGCAGTATTTTACTGCCTCATGCGCGTTCGAAAAGTGCTGTTGTCATTCAAAATGCGCCTAGGCACGTTGCTTTCTTCACGGATCGCAACCGCCATGCATCTGGGCAAGAGATCTTGAATTGATGACTAAGCTAGTTTTTTCTGCGTTGCTACCAAAGGTACAAGCCACCGTGTACAATCTTGGATCTTGGACTCCCGAGATGCAGGAGGAAAAAACGATATCAAATTTTTGAACAAAGTGGGACGATGTTTGGATAATGAGTGAATACATTTCGGGTTTCTTTTCAACGCCCCGGGGGCATCTTTTCGCCACGGCTGTCGTCTCTGGTACAGCCGTCGCCACACTCATCCTTGGTTTTCAAGCCCTGGAAAGGGAGGAGCGTCTCTCCGCTTTGAAGAACTCGATTCCGTCAGTAACTGATGGAAAGCATCATACGAACAAGGTAAGACATATTCACGAGTTGTGTTGCAAAGTCTCGAGGCCAATCGCTCACACGGACTATACAGCTCAACAACTTCGGAGCTTCAAATGAGACCACCGAGGACAAGGAGGATGCGCGAAATCTGGCTCTTGCGCAGCGCGCCCAGGCCGGCGACTTTGACGAAGAGCTTATCTTAGAACAGCTTGCCCGCAATCAAGTATTTCTCACACCAGAGGGATTGGACAAGCTACGCGAAGCCTTTGTAGTGGTGGTCGGATGTGGCGGCGTGGGCTCTCACTGCACTGCTTCACTGGCCAGATCAGGCGTATCCAAGATACGACTCATTGATTTTGACCAAGTTACTCTCTCCTCGCTCAATCGTCACTCTGTTGCGACACTCGCAGACGTAGGCACATCAAAGGTCCACTGTCTGCAGAGACGACTGATGGCCATTACACCGTGGGTGCAGTTCGACCTGCGGCAACAAAAGTTCGATGGCGAGGTGGCGACTGATATTTTGGGACCTTGGAAAGACGGACAGAAGCCTGATTTTATCATCGACGCCATTGACAACATTGAAACCAAGGTCGCCCTGCTCAAGTATTGCCACGACAACAAGCTGCCTGTCATCAGCTCCATGGGCGCCGGCTGCAAAGGCGACCCTACAAAGATCATCATTGGCGATATTGGCAATAGCACCGACGATGGGCTGTCTCGGGCTACGCGAAGACGCCTCAAGCTCCTGGGAATCACAAAGGGCATCCCGGTGGTGTATTCTACCGAGCAGTCGGGCGAAGGCAAGGCAGAGCTGTTGCCACTCGACCAAACCGAATTTGAAAAGGGGTCCGTCGGCGATCTCGGTGTGATGCCCAACTTCCGCGTACGTATCCTGCCCGTGTTGGGCACCATGCCCGCCATCTTTGGCATGACGGTCGCCAACCACGTCATCCTGAGCATCACGGGCTACCCCGTCGACTATGCGCCGGCCAAGGGCCGCGATAAGATGTATGACGGCATCGTCAACTACGTCCAGAGCACAGAGGAGAAGCTGGCGCGGCTCTTCGCGCCCGATCTCGTCGGGCTGCGATCGCCCATCACGGTCGGCGACGTGGCTTTTTTGGCCGAGGAGCTGTACCATGCCCGCAGCGTCATCACCGGCATCCCGACCCGCCTTGTGCTGATCCGCTGGCGGCGACCGGAGGCGATCAACGTGTCCGTCATCGGACAAGGCAGCGCCGAGGAGCAAAAGTGCTCGACCATCCGACTGCGCGACCTGGTGTGCATGACAAGGGACGAGGCGGCCCGCCACGAAAAGCAAATATTCAAGGCTGGAGTCCCGCTGGAGGATGTGTACGATGCCGAGACGATTGCCAGGGTCGAGAGAAAGATGGCTCAGGCGGCAGAGTACGAAAAGTACCGGTGGTGAATGGGAAAACCCGCAAGGCAGTTGCCGATGGGAGCCAAGGCATGCTCCTGCAAGGCGTGGGACGATTCTACAACGCCAGCATATCATGTACAAGAGTAGATTAGACCAAGGCTAAGAGCCGATGAGCAACATGCGGCGTCCCGCTGATGCTCGATCAATTGAGACAAGGATCTGTCAATCTGCTGGTCATGACCTTGGAGCACGAGGTTGATCGCCGGGCTCGAGTCCTCTATCGAGATGGCCACCGGTAACGGGCTATGCAATTTCGCAAGCTGGGGACCGGTGAGTATCTGCCTTGATCCGTTACACCGCTGTTCGTCGAGCGTAAGCGTATGCAAGGTTAGCGAGCGGCCCCGTCGACCCGGCAGCTATCTTGCCGGATTTTGCCTTTTTTTTCTTCCCTTGCCTCTGCAATGGAATCGGTTTTTGCAGACTCCGTGCCGTGCCGCGGATCCAAGCTGCCTGCGCTCAAGAATGTGCCACGGGTCAATGTAGAAAGGGGGTGGCAAGGTTTTTTGCGCGTCGCAGCTCTATAAGTTGGTTGTCTGGCAAAATGGCTGGCTGGCTGTGCCGTGGCCTTGGCTCACAAGTGGCGCGGCGCAAAAAATTTCACAGGGTTTGAACCTGCTTGGGCTCGGCTCAGCGGGCCAATGACAAAGAAAAGGCCGGGCCACACAAAGGAGAAGAAGATAATTCGCCGGCACTAGATGACCGTCTTTCATCATCGTTGTCTTTCATGTGTGGGAGTCTCAAATATAGGAGGGTGTTACAGAAGCGGAAAAACAGGGCGTTGCTTGCTTGCGACCTGCGTCACGCTGCCAGAGACCGAAGGCCGAGTAGGACCTTGGTGCAGCTTATTGTAATTCCGCGTTCATCTTTGTAGAAAATTTCATTGTGCGTATGGATTCCGAATTTTGATACAACCTCAGCAGATGCCAAGCCATATTCTTGTCAGCTGGGGGTAGTTGACGTGAGTTTTTGGCGGCACAGTGGCAAGGTCCATGGAATAATTGCCAAATATGACATAATGTTCATAGTGTTTTAATTCGTTTTTTAGTGTGATGCATCGTCCAAGTTGGACCCTTTGCTACGCCAAAGAAAATGGCAAGGTTTGGGCACTGCTGCCTCTTCTTAATCTGGGTCGGGCACCGCGCAAGTTCAGGTTGCCGCGCCGGTGCCGGTGTAACCAGGGCACTTGATTCAGTCAAAGATGAGTCAGTCGATTAACCCATTCCTACTCGCTTATTATCATTATCCTGCATATGTGGCAAAGCTGGAGATATGTGTGGCAAAGCTGTAAGTGTCCCTCTATCTGCTCATTACGGCCTTATTGACTCAAGCCAAGCCAGACGGAACAGACGGAAATGAAGATTTACCAAGTTCAGGGGACAACAAAACCAGTACAAAAAATGACTCGTCGTTTCTGTGCCTGGGCCTTTTTGCATACCACTCTGTAGACACCACCTGCATTGTCTGTTGCGTGGCTGTCGGTCCTCGACCGGAGGATATATTCACTATACCCTCCTTCTGACTCAGAGCAGGAAGAGCAGGCAGATAGTTTGGCCTCGCACAAGGATATATGATCTTCTTTAGGCAGCCGCGTCGTTGAATTGGCTGGCGGGGCGCTTGTTGATGCCTTGAATAGGCATTGTTTCCGTACCGACAACGCCATGTGATCCTCATTGGTCTTGCCACCTTGCCAGACATTTCGGTGGTACATAGATTACGCATGCATGTCTAATAGTCGTAAGCGGTGCTTCTCATGGCACACGACATGTCATGCTAAGCCAATTGATTGGATGTATTGCTCTTGGGCGGTTCGAGAAGACACCAGGGGGTGATACGATCACGGTAACACAGGCCCTGAGCCTTCTAAATGGACCACCACTAGTACTCTGGTCATCTCGTGTAAAATAGCAGCAGTTTAAAGTTAGCACAGTCGACTTATCTCACAAGACACAATGGGGAGACTCAAACGTGTTGCCTTGACGGTTGTAAGTGGTCATTGGTTCAATCCTTGCGATGTAAGCCACGTAGCCAACAAGCTGCCTAGATGCAGGGTCTTTGGCACAAGTATGTTACAAGGGCACTTCAGTCATATTTTATTTTGCTGAGGCCGCGAGTGCTGAAAAAGGCATACACAAGCCCGGAAAATATCTCGGGAGGCGCGCGCTACGGTCATGCTCGAGCTCGGCGAGTGTACGATACAGATGCCACATAGACTGGATGAAATTGAAAAAAGAGACATGAAATACATGTTACGTATAATAATGAGGCGCCTTGTTATACAATACTGCTGTGTATCACTCATTATGCTGTGTACCGTGACTGTCTTGATCAGTACTGTCGTGTACTGCTCGGCCCAGATGCCACGAACGGGATTAAGTCAAGGTAAATGCGACAGAAACATGCAGGACCAATGGCAACACAACACATGTAGTTTGAAGGCAGCAATTTGACTGACTCGCCTTGAACTGGTTCTGCGCAGTAAGTGTCATCTTTTTTGCCAGCCTCGCCCGCCTGGTCTGATTTCGCGGTTCCGCCCCGGACATAGGATGCCGATAGAATATTACTGTATCTGATATATAGACTACAAGTAATATAGAGCAATATCAAGCATAGTTTCGCGTAGATACTATATCAGGCGATTGGCCATTGCGTGCCAACTCGCAGCCCCCCCTCAGCCCTCACCCGTCTGCCCGTGTGACGTGCCTGCTGAGGTTTTACCGTAGCTGACGCTCATCTTACACCCCTTTCTAGAGATGACACTTTTTTTGCACGCCTCAATGAAATCGTGTGGCTGGGGGGGGCACGGGATCTTTGTGTCTTATAGACTGACACCACCAGTTTTGCTGGCAAAAAAAAAAAAAGGGTGTTGCCCGTTGAGCATCACGCGGAGTTGCGCAGTCATGATTACAGAGACACATCTCGATTAAGGAAGAGTTACGGATGTCTGCTGCCTGCGACTTGTTCTTTGACAATTTTGCTTCGAGGACGGCGGCGGTGGAAGGAGTGCGCCGGGCCTGCGGACAAGGACGTGGGGGGGGGGGTATACAGGCTATTACAGGCAGAACGGAGAGGGAGACAAGAGATAACTTGTCTTGATTGGTATGGAACTGCGTGATATTGGACGACTCGTGCAGTGAAGGAAGCAATTAGATGTTGTGGCGCGCGTTAGGAAAAGGGTTGAATCAATGCATATTCTTGCCCTTTTATCAGTTAGTGGGTGTCCTGGTAGGGAGTTGCTTGGGCAAGCTCGTCGGTCCTCTACTTCATACATCCAAGCAACATCACAACCGTTGGGGATGAGCTCATCCCTCAGACCGAAGCAGCCTGATGCCAAGTGCACACGATTCGGCGAGGGGTAGTGCTTGTATCTGCGTATCTATCAGGCCGTGCGGGGTTTGGTGCATTTATAGATACAAAATATCATTCTGACATTTGGAGGTGGGTAGGACAGCTGCACGAGGCACCCCCAAAGAGGTGCTCAGCAGGATGAAGGTACGTGCACTCTTTTTGGTTGTAGGTTTGCTGTCATTGTTTTGAAAACAAAAAAAGGCAGAAAGGCAACATTATCGGAGCCTCGAGAGGTAAGGTGTTGATTTCGTGATGAAGGAAGGATATAAAAGGCTGAGCCGACTCCCACTTGGGACGAGCTGGAGGCAGTATATGTGCTCTACTTTATCTCTCTCGCGTCATAACTTTTTATCCTTTCTACTGCGCAAAGAATAATTATTGAGGAATTTTTGAGGAATTTTCTTTTGACAAGAATTGCTTGAGAAGCCTCGGAAATCGTCTACTGGCCGTCTTGGAGACTGTTTTGCACGAGGAAAAGCGGCGCGGGCATCGTCGAGACGTGCATTTTACAAGCTTCCAATTTTGTAAGTGGAAATACCGTCTATTTGGATACAAACCTGGTCTTGCATTATTTTATCCTGCCGAAATCAGAGCATCATGGCAAGTTCCGGATGAGAGCCAGACCCTGTGTGGGAATACGACACGGGTTAGCGTGCGCCTTTGCGAACCGCGGGGGGTTCGCATCATTAAGGGGGAGTGTGAGAGGTTTACAGTGGCAAGTGCCCCTGTGCCCTGCAGTCAGTGTAGGTACCTGGCCGCCCCAGCGGGCCTGCGCCGTGTGGCTGCCTGCGGCACCTGCACGACTACCTACCTACTACTGCGCCTCAGGTCACCGCTCGCTCTTCACTGTTCAGCTACCATCTTAGCTTAGGTAGCTACAGGTACCTAAGTAGGTACCTAGCCTGTCCACTCAGTTCCCTCGGTCCAACAAACTGTCACCGTTGTTGCCCCTTGCAGTCGTAATAAAGGCAAGTACAAGTCACTTCTTATTTCAATTCTATACACATACTTTCTTCTGTGCCGTCAAGTGGTGGGTTGGCCTCACAGTGTTGGCCCGACTATCTGTGATTCGGTCGTCAACCGGAGGGGTAGCCTGCAGCGGCCACCCTACAACATCTACCTGCCTACAGGGGCTTGACCTGCATGACAGCACACAACAAGGCCGAACCCCCCCTTGCGCAGCGCCTGCCTTACCTCCCCACCTACAAC
>JAPFSE010000791.1:0-70677 GCA_030777785.1 Beauveria caledonica | reverse complement strand
GTCTAAGTAGATTAGGGTGTGGAGGTGGGCGTTATTCCGTAGCCACCGTAGGTGGCTTTAAGTAGTTGAGTCTTTTGACCCAGGACGTGCCTTAGGGCGCACGAGGCTTGGTATCTAGATTATGTTGACGGAGTCTGAGGCGTCGGAGTCTGAGTAGTCCGGGGTGCTTGCCCGGGATCCCGACTCTGAGTTCTCTGTGGTACTGGTGATGCGGGCTATTTAGCAGATCCCTCGGGGGGTCTCCGTCCTGGATTAGATGTAGAGGTTCTCGTTTTTAGGGCCTCTAGCCTAATGTCATAAATTGCGAGGTGCTGCCCTATCCGTTAAAAGAAGCCTTTAATAGGTCGAAAGAAAGAAGAAATAAAAAAGAATTAGCAGCGCATTTTAGCTATTCAGGCTATGAGAATTTTATGACGAGAACTTAGATGTACAACAAATTTTGTTTAAGGCTTATTGAACTTTTTATTTGACCGTTCTTTCGCGAACTGTCTGGCGTGCTCCCCGACAGCGCGCTCATTATTTAAAGCATATCACACGAAATAAAAAGAGCAGAAAAGCCCTTAGCCGCACACCGTTAACCACATTCTATGAAAATTAGTATAAAAAGTTCTTTTTCTCATTTATTACCTTATTAAACGAAGCCACTAACCTATTATTTATTTATATTTCACTTACACTTCCACATCCAGTGCTGACCAAAGACCGCGAGCGGGGGCTTTTCAGCAACTAGAAAATGTAATCCGATACTTTGCAGCATAAAATCATCTACTCTTCTCAGAACGAAGTTTTGCCAAACGAAAGCCAAAAATCCACACAGCCAATGTTCCCTTAGTACTTACGAGTTAGTCAATACAGCACGGATAATCTTGCAGCGGCGTTACGTTTTTGCATCAACGAGATCTGGAATAGAGAGCGAGGAGTCTAGACGATTGCGCCAAGTTGTTGTTGTTATAGACCCTCAAAATCCCACCAGCTATGCCATCCCTCTCTAGCTATCGCTTCATTTTACAAGTATACCTTCGGTTACGTGACCGTAGGTCAACCACGAAGAAAGGATGAATCAGGCACTCTCCGCAGACTGGGTGGCAGCTTACACCCAATATATGGCCTCATGATCCCATGTAGCTGTACGCCAGTTGATCGCCGGGGCCAAAAATTGCAATTACATACGACCCATGAGGATCTTCATGGTACTGTGCTTCGTTAAACGGACAGGGTTGACAGTTCTTCACGAGGCCACACCGCCAATCCACCTGACCGTTGAAAAGCTATGACCTATGGATTTCGTGACCTGCTTGCTCGCTCCTTTCATATGCCTGGCAAGCAAGCAAGAAAGTCATCCCCGGTACTGGCTGGCCTGACTATAGTCTTCTTCGCGATTTGCTGAGACTGCCAACTTAATCAATAGGAAGAAGTACCTACATTTGTCCCCGTTATATGATCGGATATGACGGTTGCGAAGTACGTGCTCACTCCTTCCTAACAGTCCAAGGATATGACAGGCTAGGATGACACACTCACTATTGATCCCAAAGGAATGACGGAAGACTGTGTTAACTGCGAGCCGTGGTCCGTCTGCATTTACCGATGAAAGGACACAGTACTTCAAAATGGTCTTGTGGTTCGCGGCAAAAGGTGACTCCATAGACAGAAAAAAAATGGTAATACAATCGAGGCTGGGGAAGAAGTCTTCGAGATGGAATAGCTCAAGGCCAGAGATGCCGCTGCACGCATGAGTGCCGAGACTGATGGGAACGTGATAGAGACATGCGCAACACAGGTCATGGCATATAAACAATGTGGTTGCAGTCTGTGGGCATTGGCCAGAGATAACCTTCCAATATGCTTTGCAATGGATAGAGAGGATATGCGGAAATCGGCTTCTTCATCTTTACAATGCCTCGTCTTTCTCTAAGTGCCAAATTCAACCACGCCAACGCCTTCGTGCGCCGCAGACTGGGTAACAGATTTCTCCTCTGCATCCAGGTCCACCAGCCGCTCCCCAGCCTCCTTTGCCGAAGCGCCAGCGGATGCATCAGCGCCGTCCAGTAAGTCGCGGTCGGAGCTACGGACAGAGCGGCGCTCGATGTCTGCACCTAGTCCAGATGTCACCTCGGCCCGCAGAGCCATATCATCATCCTCATCCTCCTCGTCATAAGCGCGTTGGCCGGGCACGGCATTCTTTTCCAGCTCCCTCTGTGCTTCTTCCATGCGCCGTCGCACTTCGGTAGCGACTCGCATACCGTCAGTCACGATAGTGTCCAAAACGCCGCGAAGTCCTCGACCCGCGCCAGGGGGGGCATTCTGTGGTGGGATCTGATGCCTGGTACCGAAGCCCAAGCTTGAGAAGGTGGTGAGAGATCCAGGTGAAGTGAGAGTGTGCGGAACTCCCTCCACGATGTGGAATGACAGAGGGAACGACGACTCGAAGAACTGCTCCAAAAGTTCGTCCGCCAATACTACCATTCGAAAGGTTGGCAGAGTAATGTGAAGGGGGTGAGCAGGATCAAGTGCTGCATTGGCGGCCTCGGCCTTCGTCTTGCTGGCGTTGTAGCTCAAGCTGTCGTGGCCTTGCGGGATGACATTGGCAAGGCCGAGTAGGTTGGCCGGGTTATGTGCAGCTGACCTGGACTCATTTTCACTCTCATCACCATCATCATCGTCGTCGTCGTCATCATCATCAGCATCGCCCACAGCAAATGCGCCTGCGCCTCCGGAGTTATGATCAGTGTCAATCGTGATGAGGTCCTTGTTTTTGTCCTTCGGATGGTCCGGATCCGCATATTCGAAGCAGCGGCGAATGAAGGCACTAACGCTACCGAGAAACCTCTCGTTTATAGAGGCCGCAGCAGCATGGCTGTCAACACGTTCAGTACTACCATCGGTGCTGGCCAGGGTTGACGGGCTCAAGGGGTCCTCCAAGCCGCGCCGTGATAGAAACAGGAGCGCCTCTGAGATGTTCAGAATGCCTTCTCGGTCGACTTTGCCATCTCCGTCATCGTCGTAGAGCTCAAAGAAGTATGTAATAGTGCCCATGATATCTTTCTTGCCCTTGATGCCCGCCAGGCCAGAAACAACATTTTGCAGAGTGAGAGCCTGCTTGCAGTCAATATCCCATTTTTTGAACAGGCGCTCCAGAAACTCGTGTTGCGTCGGCTCGGGCCCGGCTCCCCAGTGCGAGCTACTACTGGAGAGGCCCCGGCTGTCGTTGACCCTGCCATATCGCTCCATCTCCGCTGCGGTGCTCCTCCTAGACTGGCCGGGCGAGTCCGAGACCGCCCACCGGGCCATGCTGGCAAGAAACTCACGGAAGGCATCATAGTCCATCAAGCTTGTACTTGGCCCCAGCCCGACACGACCTTTTTCAACCTGGTCCGGGGCACCCGTGGGGAAAATCTCGGACGCGCGCATTCTGCTGGCTTTGGCACGGCGCTGCGCCTCCTCCTGCATCGTGCGATCTCGCTGCTGGCGCTCGTACAGCACATTGTAGAATCTGTCGTAGAGAGAGCCCAGCTCGTCGTTGGAGAGGAGCTTGCTGTCTGGGCCCAGGTTTCGAATTGCCGTTCTCTTAGCAAAATTTTCGATATTGTTGAGGACTGCATCCTTTTTCTGCAGCCGTAGCTCTGTGATGCTGCTGTGGGTGATGCCCGAGAACTCCTTGAAGGCGACAACCATGAGTTCCTGAAACCGGGTCACGGCGCGGAGCTTGGGATTCTCGGACTTGGGGTGTGCAGATTGGTCTAGCCGTGCAAAGTAAGTCTTCAGGACCGATATGAACGCGCCGTCGTCCGCAGCATCGAGCAGCTCCTCTCCGTTGATGCGCAATATGGCCAGGCCGACCTGAAAAAGCACCTTCGGGCCCTCGACAAAGAAGACATCCAAGACACGAAAGGCGAACACGAGCGGCATGGAGTTGATATAAAGAGAAAGGAACCATGGCAGCGAAACAACGGAGAGCTGTACGTCACTCTTGACGAGATGTTCCCACAATACGGGCATGGTTCGCTCGACAAGAGACTCGAAAACTTTCTGGTCTAGGAGCGTGCCGTACATGGTGGTGGAGTAGTATCCGGGTACCAGCCGGCCGCACAGCGCAGATAGCAGGAAGAAAGCTTGAGATTCAGACATGTATATCAGGAGGGCGGCCACGACGATGTTCATCGCTTGGCAGTAGCCGACATCCGTGTCGACCCAGCTGTAGGCAGTTAACACGCGGCGGAGGCGTCCTATACCGTCTTCACTTTGAAAGCCGGGGTATTCTGGCAAGCTTCTGTTGAGATCTTTTTCAATCTCATCAATGGCTAGCGACTCCTGATCCTTGAACCTTGCCAAGGTGTCCGCGTAGAGGGTCGGAGATTCTAGGCGCAGGTACAGGGAGCCTGAAGTCAGCTCCCACATCTCGCCTCGTAGCCTGTTTGGCAAACCGACCCGGATGAGCTTGTGAAAGGTGGGTTGTCGAATAAGCGTAGCGCTTCGGCCGTTGTCGCGAAGGTACTCTGCCCAGAGTCGCATCTTGGCCCGATCTCTCAGCTTCTTTGGGTCGCCAGGGTAACGGAATGTCAGGCCAAGTCCTGCGTCGGGGGGGCTACTGTCTTTTTTCTCCTCAGGCCGCAAGAGGTATTCCGAGTAACATTCGGCAACGACCCTGCGCAGCTTTCCTACATTACTCACACCGGCTCGCAGGCCCTTCTTCAGGCCGTCGCAGAACCGCTCGCACGCCTGTCTAGGGCCCGCGAGGTGGATGGTGATGCGCTGTTCCTTGGTGTCTCTATTGTTCTTCGTTCCGGCGTCTCTGTCTTTCTGATTCTCCAAAAGGAGCCCGTTCCACGTCGTGATGGCCAGGGCAAACTACACACGTAGAGTCAGCGAATGCTTTGGAAACTCGGGCCGTGAGTCCCTCGGTACCTGAAAATTTTGACTGTTGAGCCTTTCGACACGCCTAATGGCGCACAGAGGGAAGGTAAATCCATTGCCGCTGGGCCCGCCGCCGTGCGTCTGGCCGGTGAAGGCGGACGAGCTGCTTGTGCTCGCCGAATGCAGAAAGCTCGTGGGCGTTGTCGAGAAGCAGATAAACGCCTCGGACAGGTGCAGTTTGCCCGCATAGTGCCAGCCTCTATCGTGCTCCTTTTCTCCTCCCGTAGCGTTCGATGGGGGGATGGTCAGCTCGGCGGTGATTTCGTAGAGGGGGTTCTGGGACGCTGGGAGACGGAATTGACTCTGGAACAGCGACGCCTTGGAGGGGTTCCGGTCAGAGCTGGAGAGATTCAGTCCCTGCGTAGGGTCAATGAGCTGCTGTGCCTTTTGCACTATATTGGTGAAGTTGGAGAACATGTTTTATGCCTTTTCATCACACGCGCATGGCGACGGAATGTAGCCCTCGTCGTCTCAGCCCTTGCAGCAGTGGGAGGGGGACGAACACACCAAATCGTGTGCGGCAGAGCGTAACTGATGGAAGCACGATCAGGTGTAAGGTGGTCAGATGGACTGAAGGATGTCCCGGCGTGGCGTTCTCAATGCACGAGAGCGACACAGGTACTGTTTTCACTCTGGAAAATGGATTTACTCTTCCTGTGTGGTAATATCTGGCGCTACAGATGTCATTGCCTCCCTGACCTCGAGCGTCGGTGGAGCTCCCTCCCCGTACCAACAGGCTACACGGCTTGCACTGGCTGGTGGTGGGCTGTGATGGCGTGGGCACAAGCAATTGAGGTTCCCGCAAGCCACACACACACCTACGGTACCTAGCTCGGGCTGCCCCGGCTCTTGCACATGCACCTCCTAAGTACCTACCTGCCACTTCACCCAAGTTGCCAGGGTACCTAGGTAGGTACCTAACCTCTCCATGCCACCACAGGTCCACAACATGCACAGCTGCCAGAACAAGGTACCTGCCCACCTGCCTTGCCAACTTGCCCCCGGCTGCCGTTGTGCCCGCCGCTGCCCCACTTGACACACTCGTGCAGGTGTTAAAGCATCACCTTGACGCGCTGTGATGTCGCGGTCGAGAGGATAGTTGCGTCTCGAGAAGCTACATCGCATTCTGATACTTACAGTTTGCTCTTATTAACACTTGACTGCCTCGGAGAAGACGCCTGCGCATCACCTTTTTCAACCGCCGCTCGATCAGAAGTGAAAGTGACCTTTCAATCCGCCATTTGCGAACTTAGTTGCGGTCATGGATCGCACCAGATCGCAGCATTGATCAGTCGCCTGGCGTGCTAGACCCAGCGATTTGTCTCACAAGATTGATCGCGGGCTACGACTGGAAATTGTTGAATTTTGATTGCACCCAGGCCAAAAAACCGCATACTAAGCCGGTACCATGGCGTCATCTTCTGTTGCGCAGCCTGCTGGTTATGGCAAGGCGGATGCGGAGCCTGACATGTCGGCTCCAGGTAGCAGCATCGTGCAGCTACAATCGCCAGTGCGCGATTTCAAACTATCTGATTTCAAGCTCGTCAGAACGCTCGGCACAGGTTCGTGTACCCTTACGCTGCCTCGCCCGAGGCTCCCGTCCACACCCGGCTGACCTCCTCAGGCACCTTTGCGCGAGTCTGCCTTGTCCGGCCGGCCAGCGCGGCCAAAGCGCTTGACCGGCAAGATGATTCTGAGGTGTACGCGCTGAAAATTCTCCGAAAGACAGAGGTTATCAGGCTAAAGCAGATTGATCATGTGCGCCATGAACGTGCAGTGCTTACCGATGTCGCCGGTCACCCTTTCATCACGAACCTGATCGCATCCTTTGCCGACGCCGACTCACTCTACATGCTCCTCGACTATGTACCCGGCGGCGAGCTTTTTAGTTATCTCAGGAAGTTTCGTCGCTTTGACGAACCGGTTGCCCGATTTTACGCCGCGGAGATTGTTCTGGTACTCGAGTTTCTTCACGAGCAGCAGGGCGGCGTGGCTTACAGGGACCTCAAGCCTGAGAATCTGCTTCTCGATAAGGACGGTCATATCAAACTCGTCGATTTCGGCTTCGCGAAAAGGCTTGGACATCACGATGACCGACCTGTAGAGACGTACACGCTTTGCGGGACACCAGAATACTTGGCACCAGAGGTGATACATAATAAGGGCCACACTACAGCCGTGGACTGGTGGGCGCTTGGCATTCTACTTTACGAATTTCTCACAGGATACCCTCCATTTTGGCACCAAAATCCGCTAGAGATTTACAAACAGTGAGCGGCCGTGCATTTTCGCGATGGGCTGTTCCTAATTGTCGTGACAGGATTGTAGAAAAACCTATCGCCTTCCCAGCAGACCCGCCGATTTCCCACCAGGCCAAGGAAATCATCTGCTCTTTCTGTACAGTGGACCGCTCGCGAAGATTAGGAAATATTAGCGGAGGAGCCACCCGAGTAAAAGGACATCCATTCTTCCGAGATCTCAAGTGGAATGACATACTGCATCGACGGACCTCGGGGCCTATCATCCCGCCCATCCGCTATCCCGGCGATGCGCAGTGTTTTGATATATACCCGGAGGATGACGGGAAGCGGGAAACATACACGCTAGACATGGCCGAACAGTATGACCATTACTTTGGGGACTTCTAGTTCCCAGAGGTTACCATCCTGAGGGTCATTCTCGTTCCTGTTGACTGGAAGAGAATAACGGCGGACGGCCAGCAGGTCGTTGGGGGCTGAGCTACCAAGGATAATACTCAGGAAGTGCCATAGATGCCGTGGCAAGCGCAACCACTACACAGATTTGAAGGATTAGCATTCACGGGACAGGTTTAATTGTCATGGTATAATGCAGTGTAGATATGCCTATGCTAAGCGATATACCCAATAGCCGCCGATGGAGGCAACCAAGAGAGTGGCCAGAATATATGCACCCTGTTTTGTGCTCCAGAGGAACATACTCCAACCCAGAAGTAGCTCGCGCCGTCTCGCCGCCGTGCGACGCTCCCATGCCTCCGGGTCCAACTCCGTCGGGAGCCGCACGCGAGGATCTGTAGAGGTGGCCAGTACCTCTGCAGATGGTGCTAATTCCGATGAGCTAAGTATAGGAGCCTCGATGCGAAGAAAAACGGGTCGATGATCGCTTGTGCGCATCAGCGGAAGAGCGTCGTACGCATTAACCTTCATCTTGCCGTTGCCTTGCTCGGTAGCAGCCCAGCTAGGGAGGTCCAAATACAGGATACGGTCTGTCCAGCTAGGATAACGATGCGGAGCAAATTTCCACGAAACAGGGTCCATCTCGTCCCCATCCTTGCACCCGCTCTCTAGCACATCATATTTATAAGTAGGGGGAAAGTGCACCTCAGCCTCAGTCAGCCCATGCAAAGTCCTGCCTGCTGCCTTTTCCCGCGTGAGCTGGTCTAGCTTGAAGAACCTCGGGTAATAATTCTCTGATCCAACATCTAGACTGGGAAAAGCAGCGTTTGGGGGCGGGGAGCTAGTTGATATACGGTAGTTGAGGTCTCCACCGACAAAGAGATGCGAAGTAGGTTTGAACAGAGATAGTTCGTGCAGTTTCGTTTGCAATGCACCCGTGTCTGGTCGATGCCGCTCCCCTTGTAATAATCCTGCGCCTTCTCCTTCCGAGTCGTCGTCAGGTGGCTTGGGGCCATCACTGCGCATTCTCTCGAGCAGAGGCAATGGGTCTCCGAATGTCATGCATCGCATGATAGAAGCCCAGTTGGCATTGCGACGAGGTAGATTCCACTCCATAGCGGCTAAATGTGTTGCAACGAACGTAAGATCCGCAGAGCCATATTCTCCTGCATCGTAAAGAATTCTGAGACCGACAGCACCCTTGTTTCCCATGTCGGCAGCGCCAAATCCAACTTCAGCCCCCTTGATGTCCTTAATACGACTTGAGTCCCTGGCAAACAGCAGAATGGCCGTATACCCAACATTTTTTGACTTCATCAGCTCGTAGCTTCTTCGCTGTGTCGTTCGTTCGGTAGCGGACGGTGCCCCGTCGGCCACTCCGAGCTTCAGACCATGCTGGGATGCAGCTTGGTTCACGGCAATGTCAAACCGTTCGATGTACGGCCGTAGGAAATAATCGCCGATGAATGCATAGCTCAATGGCGCAACCTCCTGGAGGGATCTTGACGGCATATTAGTACTGAAATTCTCCCCACAGATATTGCAACCGTACGTACAAGACAACGAGGTCCGGCAGGTCTGTGACATTCTGGCCAAAGGCCGCCTCCAGATGGTTGGCAAATACCGCAGTATTTATCAAAGCTTTCGCGCAGTTGAATGTTAGGAAAAGAAGGTCAACTTTTGAGGGTGCCATTGTGCCTGGCTTCTCTGCACTTTTGGATGAAACTATAAAGGGATGCTGCTGATCCCAGCCACATGCGCTCCTTATCATGCAAAGTGGCACCGGGAAAAGGGTGGATAGCTTTTAGGTGGGCGAGTGGGTTCACGGGTACGGGTGTTAACCAGTTATTGGTGGTGCTAGCCCTTCTATTTACGAAGTATCTCACACCTGGGCACGAGACAGCAACTTGAGCAGGAAATCCATCATCTCTTGGATGTCACAAGGCTCCGGTCAGTGATTTTACCCAATGAGGAGGGTGTATATTTTCAAGCTAAGAAGTATGTACGCCGAGATTCAAGTAATAACTCCTGTCTCATGGTATCTTTCCGTGCTCAACGCTCAACGTACATTGACGTGCTGGGATCTACCACTAGGTACGTAGAAATGAAGTCTTGATAATCCCTAATATCTCTAAATATACCTAATCACTACGGAGTAATTGGTTACCAATTTTCCTTGTGAGTGACCGCAGTGGAGCTTTCGGACAGTACCTGGCCGCGTGTGTGCTTTGAGCATGCTCGTGATTAGAAGAAAATGTTGATACAAGGACGGTGGCTCCGAAAGTCATTTGAAACACCAGTAGCGGTGTAGTACCGCAATGCCATGAGGCAGGTACTAGCTACAGAGGATATACTTAGGCATCCTACTCACCGCTACCCAACGGCTCTGACAATCTCGTGGACGCTATCATGTGGCGCTGCAGCGGAGCTGAATGGCCGCGTGACGCCGCGTGACACCAGCGTTTAACTGCTTCTTAATAATAGTGTCAATTTCGTTACACCGACTTTCGCAGCGGATTCATATTCAGTGAAGGGTTGTAGGAGAAAAAGCAATCTGATAACTCTCGTTGCACTCTTCTAATGGGTCATAGGCTCCTATAACGAACATCTTTGAAAGCGTTTTTGCCAATGGCTTCTCGCGTGAGGCTTCCATGGACCACAGAATTGGTATCATTGAGAGCATTTCCCATGTTCCGCTAAGCAAAGTGACTGTGAAAGACATTCGTCCGAAATGCTGGGTGATACACGTGTCCATGATCCTCCCTTCACAGAGTAGGCGCTGTGCAAGCAGCCGCCAGCATGAATCACCTGCCGCCACACGCCGACATAATGGACGACTCCTCAGCGAAGATGCATTCCAGGTCCCACCGGGATCGCGAGTTAAGTTAATGGCGCATGGCAAGTCGACCAGCCGACCGAGGGATCCAAACCACCACCAAAGACGAAATATAAAACGAACAGCAACATAATGAACAAGGAAAATTGATCTCTGAACGCATCCTCCGCATCGGCGAGCTGGACATCATAGGACCATGGTGACATGCAATCTACCATGAGGGAAAGCCAGCAAGCTTTCCGTTCTTCACGGTGTGACGGATGGTCCAGGAAGTTCGGGAATGCCATATGACATACCCGGGCACGCCTTTCCGATGCAGCGTCGACGGAGAAGCACAAAGGCAGACCGTATACGAGCCTGACCTGATCGTGTTTCCAGCATGCGACGGCATCCGAGCCATGGCTGAAGTCGTAAATGTATGATGCGTTTAAGAACAAAATAGTGCGATGCATTGTGTAGAGATTGACTGGGGGCCACTGAGTGCGAACAGTGACGGCACTACCAAGGGTTGTCACCCCGTGGCAGTGGCAGCCAAGCACTGGCTGCCTTCTGCTGGAGAGGATCGTTGGGTCCCCTCAGCTACGGTCTCGAGAATTTGCCAGAAGCTGAACCCTTATCACATCATTTTTGTCGGTGACTACCTGAGGCGTATCCCGCTCCTTTCGAAGCAGAGCGAAGCCTGTTTATCGTCCACTGAGTCAGCCGCACTTGTCAGCAAATGTCTGTTGGTGAAACGTTCGAGTGCAAGTTCACATGTCCGTAAAAATGATATTCGTCAAGAAACCAGATGATGCTTCACAAAGGGACTCACATCCTATCGCTTCCACCGATGGCGCGGTTAGTGTCTGGTGTGTCAACACCAGCACCGGATCCACGCTCAAGCATCTTGCGGCGAGAGCTGGGGATAGCACCAGGCTTGGCAGCGCCTGAAGGGGTGGCCGCAGTGGCATTAACTCGCGAAGCGCGTGCCTTCTCGTCATCGTCTGCGACTTGGCCAACAGCCTGGGCGATAGCCTGAGCATTCTTCTGATACTTGTACACAGTCCAGTCGAAAACGTAGTCGTACTGGAAGCCCTCTCTGACAAAGAGGTCACGGAAGATCTTGCGAAGGTAGCTGTAGTCCGGCTTATCATCGAAGCGGAGAGAGCGGGTGTAGTTCAGATATATGGCGAATTCGTTGGGGAAGCCGCGGCAAAGGACTTCGGTGGGCGTCGTCATCTTTTTTTCCATGATGCGGTCATACTTCTGCTTCTTGGTAGCAGCCTTGAGTCCCTGCCACGGAAGGGAACCGCGGCAGAAATAGAGCATGACGTAGCCGAGAGACTCCATATCATCTCTGCGAGATTGCTCCACGCCAAGATGGGTGTTGATAGAGGCGTAGCGAGCGGTACCAGTAAGATTCTTGTTCTCGCGGTAAGGAATATGGAAGTGAGTCTTTGGGTCGCGGTACTTCTTGGCGAGACCAAAGTCAATGACATTGACTTGATTTCCACGCTTTCCGATACCCATCAAAAAGTTATCGGGCTTGATGTCCCGATGGATGAAGCTCTTTGCGTGGATATATTCGATGCGAGAGATGAGCTGATCGGCGAGAAGAAGAACCGTCTTTAACGAGAACTTGCGGTTGCAAAAGTTGAACAGGTCCTCCAGACTGGGCCCGAGAAGGTCAAGGACCATGGCATTGTAGTCACATTCAGTTCCGAACCATCGAACAAATGGGATGCCAACGCCGCCGGCTAGCGACTTGTACACACGTGCCTCGTATTCAAGCTGAGGATGCTTTGCCTTCACAGACTCCAGTTTGATGGCTATCTCTTCTCCAGAGATGATGTTGGTACCCAGATAAATGTCACCAAACGATCCAGAACCAATCTTTCGACCGATTCGGTATTTGTTGCCGACGCGAAGATCCTATTGACTGGTATTAGTACGGATGATTGAGCGGACTGCAATGTAGACGGTAGCCCGAGGACTGTCCATGAGCCCGTGTAATAATCTGCATCATACCATTGTCGTCATTCTGAAACAGCTTGTCCAACCGCTGTAGGGTTAGAATCCCAGGTGGTGACTCGACCGGTTTCGAAGAGAGGATCAGTATAGGAAATCTGAGGCAGGAAACCACTTCAGGTCAGCCAAGTAGCAAAAGGAGGGTTATTTAGAGCAGAGGAAAGTCGTGACAGTATTGTGATAATGAGTGCCGAAACCAGTAAGGAATGGCCCGCCCATGTCACCTTATGAATCGGGTTGATAGTTGTAGCAGGCGATGAGAAGCCGAAGCTTGACGTTGGCAATAGTGCAGTTGATAGTACCTACAAACTGCTGCACAATATGCAGAGATGGATGGCAGCGGTCAGTCTTGGATGGCGAGACTCGGGTGGTGACGACTTTTTCGGCCCGAAGGTGGCGGAAGCGAGAATTTGACGCAAACTCGGGCGCTGTCTCCCGGGCACAAGGCTATTTTACCCAGTTCAAATCTTCGATAAAGAGATGTTAGTCTCGAAGAGTAGATGCAAGCCGGCGCAATGAGGAAGTTGGCGGATGGAGGAGGGTAAATGGATGGGGAGAGGGCAATAGTTAGGTGCAAAACTACTTGGTATGTAGGTAGGGAGGAGGAGAGGGAGAAGCGCCTTATTAGCAACAGAAGGAATTTCGAGGGGGCTGCTGGGCTCGTGTCAGCCAGTGGAAGAAATGGGGCGGTGTCAAGGTTTTAGCGCTTTGTGTGTGGCCTGTGCAGTGCTACTGTCCTTGGTGTGCCAGGCCAAGGTACCTTTGTAAAGCTGCGTACCTACCTACCTACTAGGTACTCACGGCGTTTGCCTAGTACCTAGGTAGGTAGGTAGGTAGGCATAGGTAGCTGGGGATTTGAAAGCTTTCGTCTGCAAACTCTTCTTACAGAAGGGAAGCGAGTTCCAACCGACGTCAGATTCAACCATATTCTTCTATAGACTGCAGCAATTTTTGCTCTGCATGAAGACGTAATAATAGCACGGGAAGATTCACACACATGGCGCGTCAGAAAGTCGAGTGGCACTGAAAGCGGCGCCGGCTTGGGCTCCACGCCCTTCCCTGTTAATAATAATCGGGCGCGGCCTAAGAATCATGACGAGTCACGCGGGCGTCGGGCTCGCCTCAGTCAGCACACCCAATGCACAATTAACATGCATGGGCGCGGAGCTGATAAATGGCTAGTCCTTAATTTGGAGCGTCATTGCTGCATAGTATGTCTGAAGAGGGATGACCCGAGTGCCAACGTCTGGCCTACCTACCTACACCCGCCGACTTCCTAGGTGCGCCCGCAGGTATCAATCATATCGCCACCTAACATACTGCACTCCCAGCCCAGCAACACGCAACCATGAGCATTGGCCTTTTTACGCTGACTCACAATTGGAACCCCCGTCGTCTGAACATAGACTGGCATTCATCATACTGATCGAAAAAATTGATGATTGTTGGGCGGATGCTATTATGAGCGGTTAAAATCGTACCCGATGGAGGCAATGCACTTGGTAGAGTTGTTCTTCATCACTGACCAATTGTATACATGTTGATTTGCAGCAGCAAAAAATAGTGAGCGATCCGGAGCGTTGAGAAGGTAGAAGCCAAGCTTGGCAACAGACAGCCCGTCGCAGGACTTGATCAAGCGTTCTTCGCTACGCTCCACTTCCATCGATTGACAAACTCTATTCCCATCCCTGCGAATGATGAAATCTTCTTTGGTTTTGACGATTCGCAGATAACTGAGGTAGTTGTTGGCCGGTGTGTTGGGAGCGGCTTGCGTACGAAGGCTGACAGCGGTGATCTGCCGGGTCCTGCAGCACAGCTACCAAAACGCCTTCGATTACTTGATATGTTTTCTCTATCCATTTCTTTGCTGAGGAGCTTCCCAGAAACTTCCACGACGAAAATGACAAGGAAAATGATGTCATTGTTCGCTGCAGAGGAGGGGGTGGACAACATGATGGAGGCACATAGGGTCTCTTTGGAGGGGGTGGGAAAGTAACGGCATTGTGAGGTCCGTCACTCGGACTGACCACAGGAGTGACGTTTCGAGGAGCTCGTGGCGGTGAAGGCGGCGCCTCTGGATGAGGTCTTGGTCCCGGACATCATGCCTGCTGCCCCTGGGGATATATCTCCGCTGAAGACATTGACGTTGTCGCGAAAGGCTGAGCGTAACCCGAGTCTAATTCATGTGAAGGCTAGCTTTAGTGGAAGTTTTTGATGTTCTGGGTTTCAGAATGCAAGGCTGGCATGTTGTTGGAGGAGTATCGGGGCGGTGGTCGAGAGCAAGGGGCAGTTGGCGAGCGCCACGTTGACTGGATTTTCATCTGAGTTGGCTTGAGTTTGTATTTGCTGGTTTTTGGGTGGGTAAGTATGTATTATTATGATCTCTGTCCGAGGACTACTTGTTGTATTTTCGAATTGTGTAGTTGTTTTTGATGTAATGGCGCTCTGGTCATTCTCGTTTAACGAAGCGCCTTGAGCACTAGATGTAGCGGTGCCTGTTTCCGGCTTGTCAGGTAAGGTAATACTCTTGAATATAGTTCATGGACTAATGATTCTTCGTTAGTAAACGTACTTGACTTCTTGCTCATGCTACTATGTCGTATATTCGTGGCAACTCGAAACTCAGGTGTTAGAGTAGTAGAGCCGTTTAGTGACGAGCCAACGGCGGCATATTCACCTGTTGGCTCCAGAGACGTGCAACGCAGCCGTCAATCCATCACGTTTCGTTGCAAATTCGGTATAATTAAATGCAAGGCTGGTTGCTCCTGAGGCCGTTGAAGGGCATAGTCGTGGCCTTGCCCTGTTGTAACCGAACTCGACTTAACTGCATCTCCGCCACCCGCTAAGTCTGGATAATTTTGCCGTGGTAGTTTATGATCTGCATTTATGCTTGGTAATGACGTAGTATTAATAATACTGCTGAAACCTGAATCATGCTCGAAAAGACTAGAGTAGTCAAGGCGGTCGCTCTCACTCCTGTGATACGACCACGAATTGGCGGGCTCGCGGTAGCTGACATTTGACACATTGCTAGGCCGTCGTAGAGAGAATAGCCAGGGATGTGCTTGCGGCAAATTAACGCTCTCTATAGGAGCAGCTGTGGCTTGCACGTCGCACTGCGTCAGCGCCGACGACTCACCGGGAAGCTTGAAGACAAGCGGCATCCGGGCTGGTAGATCGCGTCGGTTTGGTTTGTGACGCTTCTAATTGCGCCACGGGGTAGTAGCTTTCGGGTCTATCCGTTTGTTCACGTGTTTGCGTTATCTTGAGCGTAGAAACTGCGTTTGGGTGTTATTTAGAGGGGATAACGCTCACAAGTGTGGCGCGTCCAGTTTTTTGAGTGTACAACTCGACCTGTTTCGCAATTATATGTGCTGTCGTCTGTTTAACTAGCTCCAGCTAAAGGGACATGGACGGTAAATAGGGGCCACGCCACCAGCACAACTTCATACCTCTGTAGGCTGTGGTTACCCATCTAAATAGCCGATTAATTCGTGCCCATCCGCGATGAGATTGACAGACCACCTTGGCAGACAATCGGCTTCATGACATGATTAAAAACCTGAATGACTAATGATAATGAACAAGCAATCCAGTCACCGCACTGGTCTTGAAAGCCTATGAGGCGTCCAGCATCATACTAATAAAATTGAAAATCCAAACAATTAGGTACTTACAGCATTGATATTATGCCGAGGATGATAAAAATAGACACTAGTTGGGGGGAGGGGGGGCGAAATTCTTATAGAGAGTACCTGCGAAGTCCTATGTAGGGGCGAAGCAAGGGAAACAGGCGACTGCGACGATGGCGTATCGTCACGGATTGCCGCCCTTGTTTGCAAGCTAAGCTGGCGAATTTCGTCAGTCTGTTAACCTGTCAGTGCCACGGCGGCTACGATCAACCCATCTGCGTTTGCCTGAACGCAATTCAAAGTGTGCGGCACTCGCTCGAACATCTTGCATGTTGCCTTCGATAGCAGCGCAGGTTTTGATGCGGTAGCAATCCACTGGATAAGTTCGTCAGCGCTTGAATCGTATTCTCGATGGCGGCTCAGTGGAACTTACAGGCGCGCTGCAAAAACAAGTTTCGGCCTGAGAAGACTCGACTCTGCAGCCAGGCCATACGGTGGCCCATGTCGTTGACTTTCAATTCCCTTGCACGTCTTGACCTTTTCATCTTGGGAACCAGAATCTCGCCGTCCTGACTGTCCGGCAAGGGTACCTTGACGATTGTCGACAATGTCACTTTCGAGCCACGTCTACTCGCATCACGCCCGTCCGTGTGCTGAGTACCATCATCCGACGCATCGTCTGAGAAGATTTGAGCGCCGAGAGCGTTTGGCGGTGGATTTTGCATTTCTCGAGGGAAGAAGCTACGCGGATACACGCTGGCGCGCGTTCGAAAACTGTCTGGAATTTCGTTGGTGTCGACCCCGTCAAGTGTCACCCGCACGCGAAGACGAGAGCCGCGCCTGCTATCTTCCACGAGAACGAATTTGCGCTTCCTTGCCTCGGGGAGATCGGGAAAGAGACCATCCTGGTCATCAGCAGGACCACGGCTCCGATGTTTCGCGAGGACAACGGACCCTGTACGAGGCGTGTGGGAGGATACAGCACCATCAGGTGTGGCAGGAGGGAAATTATGACCACCAAAGCCAGTAAAGACATGGGCAGTGCGTACGTCTTGAGAGTTTGTTGTGTCTTCGCCACAGTTCGGGTATGGAAGAGGGTTTTCATGCGAGTCGCTGTCAGCTGTACAATCTTGTTAGCTTACATTTTAGACTAGAGCAGTGAATGGTGCGAGGGCATGAGCAGAATGCAAGGGAAGACATCAAGTCCCGTGAATAATATATCGCGCCAATCAGGGGATCCAAAAGATGCGGCCAAGAACGCGCTTCAGTGTAACATTGACAGTCCAGAGACTCGGAGAGCTCAACTAAAAATCAGCCAACGCCCAGCAGCGCGTTTCAGCAAGAACATTCGATAGCAGCTGCAGCCTGAGATGATGACCTTAAGACAGTAATGTACAGGATTGTGCGCGAAGAGAGAAAAGAAAGACAACAGCTCAGTTTCGCGACAGCCCCTTGCCTGCGAGGCTTGATTGTGTAGAGAACAAGAAACAGTGATCCGACTCGATTTTCCGACATATGAAACGAAACGTAGCGGTAAGAATAAGAAATCAACCTAGAACATAAACAAACTCTCATCGAGTTTTGCCCTCCCAGAGTGAGCCCCAAACAAAACAAGCAAGAAAACCGCGCATGGTCCAAGAGCTGAACAAATGAGAGAGAATCCGCAGTGTAAAACAAAGTGCGGTGGTCCAAATTGAGGTAACGAGTAGATCGGCGCGAACTTTTTTTTTCCCTTGGGGATGATATATGGCAGAAAAATGGGTGGTATCATCAAATCAGAACGCATAATGGCGAAAAGATGCGACTAGGTTCAGCGGGGGGCAATGCGATTATGTCTGAAGAGCAAAACAAGGCAAATGTGTAGTAGATGAAAGATCTATGCAGGGTGTCACATCTGGTGAAACATACCGACTTCATCTCCTCCTCCAGCGGCGGCTCCGGGATGGCTGCCTGCATGATGGTGATGCATTGGCTGACCCATGCTTGCCAGACTGGGCTTGCTTTCCATCGTCGGTGTAGGGCTAGGTCCCATAGAGCCAGGGCCATTTGGCAAACCTGGGGGTGGCCCATGACTAGGCATATGAGCGGTGGGCGGATGAGCCGGACCCTGCGACTGTTTGCGATTGTTCATTTTCGCCATCCTGCGAACTCTGCGACTTCGTAGACGGGGGTCTTGATTGCTATTGCGCCAACTGTCGACTGCTCTCTGAATCAAGCCCCGTTTGCCACGTAGGGGCGCGTTCAACTGGGCAAGAGCCCAGCCGACACGGTTGCAATCCGTTTCATACATCAGTCGGTTGCCACGATACTGATCCTTCGGGCAACAGGCGCGAGGATAGACACAGTTTTCTTGTTTGAAATCGGCCGTCAACTCGTCTGTATTTACAGACTCGACGTCGCAGCGGATGGTATATTCCATCTTGACTCGATCGCGCGAATACTCAAAAGCAATCCACTGAACACCGTTGCCGTCTTGCCTCACGACAAGCGGTGTGGTGGCAGGAATGGGCCCGGGGGCCGCGTTAGGATTGACCGCCGCATTGTGGCTGCCAGGGCTCTGCATCTGGGGCGGTTGTTGCTGGTGGTTTGTCTGGGACATCGGGGAGCCCTGGGACTGTTTCTGCATTTGCAGAGGAACCTGAGGCTCGATCTTTGGTCTGGGGCTGCTTGTCATGCTAGCTTGTGTGTGCTGAGGGGCATGCTGTTGCATTTGATTCGGCGCGGCCGTGTGAGACATCATTAGGTTGGCTTGCGAAGTCATCGGCTGTTGGGGATGATGAGCATGATGGCCGTAAGGGGAGTGTGCGGCTTGGGTAGGCATAGACTGGTATGGCGGCTGCGGCTGGTAGTACATGGACTGAGGCATGTGTTGCGGAGGCGCTTGGCCATAGATGCTTCGGTGCTGGTCATGCTGAGAAGGCGATGCTACTGATGCCGGAGAGTTGGACTGCGGTGTATGATACGACATCGGCGGGTACGGCGGTCGCGGCATCTGCGCTGCGGCCATCATATCGGGTGTGTCTGTAGATCAAGACATTGTCAGCGACACGAGCTGGGACCACAGCCTCGGTGAGGGTAGCAAAGACTAGAGCGCTGTCACACAAAGCGAGCGCACATCGAGTATCATGGGGAGTACTCACCGGCGGAAGTATATCCGCTTGTCGCACCAGGTGTGCTGTAGGGACTAGGATGATTATAATAGTTTAAATTATCCTGCGTGTTACCGGGTTGATTTCCTTGTTGATACGCGGATGGAAGGGACTGCGCTGGCGGGTGGTAGCCGCTATGATGACTGGATTGTTGCTGTTGGTGAGCTTGGCCAGGATGCTGCTGATGAACTATGCTAGGTGGTCGAGAATGATGCAAATGCTGCGTAGGTGGATGACCTTGCTGTTGCTGGTGGGGAGGATGCTGCATAGAAAGGAGGCCCATCAGTAAGACATTGACATAGAAGAAAGAAGGAAGAATAAAGACTCCGGCGCGCGAAAGAAAAACAACAAGTGGTGAAGCAGGCAGTGGTGGTATTTTATTTGGCCCCTGACGCTGTCAAAAAAAGCATGGGGAGGCCTGCGGTGGAGCCTAGCGTCCCCTGGGACCAGACTAGGATACCACGGGTGAGGCGTGCTAGGCCGAGAAAGGGGGCTGATTAAAGCAAACCGGGTCCTGTGCAGCTTGTTTGCACAGTGAAGAGGACGTTGGGGGGTGGCAGGCCACAACGTGGGGAAGTAGCACCAGCCCGGCTTGGGCAGAGGAAGCTAACGAGGTGTGCTGCACCAGGCAGGGATTGTTCTGCATCGAACAACCGGCCCTTGCGGTCGACACTTGCTAGAACAGACAGGGATATGCCGCATATATGATGCTGGGTCACATGGAACCACCAGTGTGGGAAAGGGGTAGATCAACCCATCCCAGCAGAAGCAGCTAATAAGACTGGGAATTGGCTGGCCAAACGAGCAAATCCAGAAGGCGTAGACGGTGCGTGGCTAGCCAGAGTGGGAGGGGGAGGGAAGAGAGCCCAAAGTAGGAATTGAAGTGGGTAACGAAAATGAGCTGATAAAAGGACTTGAGCGCTCCAAATTGTTAGGAGCGGGGTGGTGGAAGGGGGAATTGCCGGCTCGGGTGGTGATTGGCACCTCCCAGATGGCACAGACAAAAAAACGGCGCCGCCTTTGTGCTGGGAAATAAGCCTGAGTAAAGTTGAGTCGCAATGCTCATCAGCACTGCCAGGCTAGTACCCAGACAGGCAAGAAACTGCCGAGCCTGAACAGGACCGCCAGAGAGGTGCTGAGCAACATATTTTCTTCTTTTCTTGCTTCGCAGGATCGTTGGGAAGTAGACGAAGCATGTGGAATGCAGTCTAGCATGCATGGCACATTTTCCTCGTTCTTTTCCTGCTTCCTTTATCCTTTCCCCTTCCTGCTTTGCAACCAGGGATGGAACCTGGGCATGTGTGAAGCGCTCATGCACAGTCGGGGGTGGTGGGTGGATACCACAATGCACTAGTCCAGCAGCCTATGGTGGAGATGGCGTTTGCTGCACGGCGCAGAAAGTGGCCCGAAAGACGGCGAGCCGGGGTTGGCCGAAAACGCTCGAAAGCAAGGCAGCAGGAAGAGCTCCTGCTTTTGATGAAGTGGCCAATTGCAAAGCTCAGCAGTGGCAGTTTGGCAACTCAAGCCATAACCGCCCAACAAGGCGCTGCAGCGACGCGATTAACCAATGGACGATAGCGACACCAGGTTGGATCTTCTTGCTTGGTGACAGCGGTGTGCAGGTCGCGCGGCTGGGGGGCCCCTGTCTCGGGGGGCGCACCGCGTCTTCCCCATCCCCATGTTCAGTCTACCATCCTCGTCGACGGCAAGCAAACAGAGGCCAGGCTTGGACTCGGGCAAGTCGGGTAAGCTGGCTCTCAATCGCGACCAGCCTTGATCACGATGGAGAACATCCACGTCAATCTCCACCAGTCGCCATAACAGCTGGTGAGATTCCTCAGCACACAGCTGCTCCCACCTGCCTGTCGCCTCAATGTCTCTCGTCGCCTGCTTCCTCGGCTCTCTGCTGCTGACAGAACTGCCAGGAGGTTGATGCACTTGCTTGTGACAGGGAAGCTCGGCCATCCTGGATCGGGCTTTTCCAGCCAGTTTGGCCTGCTGTGGCGCCGTGGCAGTACGACTTGTCGGCTCTGTCCTGCAGATAGCTGTTGATAAGTCGCTGCTTGGCGTTCGCACGCTAAACGATACTTGGGGGCTTGCTCCACGACTGTCCTAGTGCTACTTATTTGGCAACCCTTTTTTCTTGCCATCGGATAAGCCCCTTAGTGGACCCACAGAAGCGTATTTCTCTGCAGCCACTTGTTGCTTCTGCTGGCTGGCGCGGCTTTTGGAGTGAAATCAATGTCCCACCCGTCATTTTCAGTCTGGGCTGGTTTGGCTTTGGGCGCCACGCCCGTTTTGGAGCAAAGATCGCGACTTCGCAGAATCTTTATTTGTTGACGGGTATGTGTCCACAAATTGAACGTTAATATAATAGCTCCGTTGCCAGGTACAGCCGCAAGTTGACCTCTTTTCGGTTTTGGTAGCTGCAGAATTCCATCACTTGAAGGAACGACCGTAGTCATATGAGGCTTGGAGGGCAAATCATTTGAGGTGAGGTTGCACAAAGCAATGCATCAGCATCAGGCTCGTCAATTTTTATCATGTTAGCACATGAGGTGCCGATATTCAGCCACTTGGATGCTGTTCGAGCGCTGTGCACCCATATATTCCTCCCTTCTCCGTTGTGATTGTGTTGTTTTGTGCGAAGGGGACGCGAAGAAAAAAAGCGTCCGTCAACTTACCAGGTCGTCTTTGAAATGATTGCGAACCTGCTGAGGCGTAGCCATGGTCGCGATGCTCGACATTGATGTTTTGGTCAAAGCTGTCTCACTATTAGCAGAGTTTTCAACTAAAGTAGCACAAGTCGGCACGCCTCTGCGCTTCTAGCTTGCCTGGCAACTTATTGTAGCGCAAAAATGAAGCAGCCTGTGTATGTATTTCCGTGATATGCTGTTGCCATCATGTTTGGCCACGAGCAATGTAGCTTCCTTGGGGAATGAAATCGCTTACTTGGGATCAGAGCTTCAGCGTGTGGAAATGCTCCTTGTATTGATGAAAACACGGCTCGTTGTCAAGATCAGTCCTCAACTCGCGCGGAGAAAGTCTTTGAAACGCGTATACGAGGTTCGGTATGGGAGGAAGACTGTCCTCGTTTAAAAGAACGATACTCGCGCAATTTCCTGCGGCAGGCTCAAACTACTGCTCATTCACGTCAGCGTTATTCTTGTTTTGCAAGAGCCTTTGAGCAGCCCTGTATTTAGTCACAGACGACTCTCATTTCAAAGCAGATCGACATCTTCCAATCTTACCTAGTATGCAAAGGAACTCAAACGTGCAGCCTCAGTTGCAATTCAATGCGACGCGGTTTGCAACTTTTGACGATATCGACCGGTAGAGGGTGGTGGAACCCGTTTTGACAAAAAGTGGGACTGGAAGCTGGGTCAGCACTGGAAACCCCTGTGCGCTGCTGTAAGGTATGTGGTGTGTGCTACCTGGGTCGCTTGGAGTTGGGTGACGGTAATGGCTTGTGCTCATGTAGTCAAGGTGGTCGTTGGCAGTCGCCCGGAAGAAGCAAAGGGCATCGATATGGTATGTATTATTCGGCTCGGGATAGATTTTGAAGGCGATACACGAACGCAGAAGCTTTCGACAGGATTCTCGCGCCGGTCGACAGTGTAGCAGCTCAGCGGTGTGTCGGGAGCCTCTAGAAGCGAATCGTTGCGCGCGCTGGTCGAGAGGTGGAGGACACGGCAGTAGAACTCTGATCCGATGTCAAAGGCTGTGCTGTCGGTACAAGATTGGCACCTATGTCTGCGAACAATCTCGAGCGGCAACCGAAGCAAGCGCGGACCGTAGACTCTGCCAGGAGATGGTGCAAGTGTGGTTGATCGGCTAGCGCGCTGGACTTGGACTCGCGATACTATGGGCAGATTCACACGAGACTGTCGTCCCAGATTCTTCTCTTCATCCGCGTTTTAATCGAGAACAGGCAGGTCGCGATGAACACAGAGGACACGATCGAGACGCCAGAAGTAGCACTTGCAAACGGCGAAGAAAAAGGTGAAGTTGGAGAAGAACGGTTGCCGCAGGACAAGGTCAGGGTGGAAAGGGAGAGCGGGTCAACGAGGCAAGGCTGCCCCTGTTTTCAAGAGTACTGATCAGGTCTTCGCAGAGCCGTTGGATCAGAGGAGACTTGGGATTACGAGCGAGGCGTTCTGGCTGGGGCAGGAGGAGGCTCTCTTTCTCACTCACAGCGTTACCGAACAACTGGGCCTAACGACCTGCCGGCACACAGTTACTGGTCGGCACCGGCCAACTCATCAACTCAGGTAGGTAGCTAATAAGTAAAAAATCAAGCCTGGTGGGCCTAGGAAAGGGGGGACAACAAGTCTCACCTCGGGCGATATTAATAGCATGCAGTCCTCATCCGAAACATATGCCATGACAATTGTAATTTGCCTTGCGAGTTTACGTTCTACATGGTGCATGCGCTCTAATTGCGTGGACGCACTTGTTATGCCCATGGTGTGCCTCCTGCAACGCAACAGCACGAAGTTGGTTCCTTTACTTCCTTGGGCCACCTTTCCCAAAGCCTCCGTCATATGCGCAGGCACGCACGCGGCACACCCACACTTGTCTTTCTTGTGAGTGTCCACCTCCACTTCTTTTTCTCTTCTTAAACTAATTAGTTAGTTAGCGACGGGCTTTACTAGGTAGTTTGTTGGACCAAGCGCTTGAGCTCAACCTTTCGGGACAAAAACCGGAAGGCTTGGCGTAATGGAAAATGGGGCGCCGGCGGATTCGACGAAATTGGCGTGGGACAACCTGTGCCCCACGGCGTCGGCCTGCTTACTACCTATGTGACTTGCCTGATGCTCGCTA
This sequence comes from Beauveria caledonica, assembly GCA_030777785.1. Lineage (NCBI taxonomy): Eukaryota > Fungi > Ascomycota > Sordariomycetes > Hypocreales > Cordycipitaceae > Beauveria > Beauveria caledonica. The sequence goes on along the minus strand of JAPFSE010000791.1, from coordinate 46,661 downwards.
TTTGCTTCCGAGGTGGCGCTGCCTTGTCATACCAACACAGTTAATATTAACGGCATCATGTCTGTATTATAAGTAATAACTACTTATTACATGCGTGCAAGAACTGGATATAGAGCATGGCGCCTGGCACCCACACACCAAAGACTGATGGCGATGAGCTGTGTGCGTGAAGAAAAGAGGTAATTGCTCTACCACTGATCCGTAAGCTATTTGAATTACCAGGCCAGGTATGGGGTATCGTATTTACCTATTATGGCAGAATGCGATAAGTATCTTATTACTCTGTCGGTTGGCGGAGGTTAGGATCTCGTCTTCATTGCTACTTGACTCTGGTTTCGCATGAATTCAGTAGCCTGGAATCAGAAACATACCTCCAAATATACCATCGTCATACGGATCAACGACCCGGTGGCACGGTTCACAAACTAGCTTCAACGAACCTGGCTCTCTGCTAGGTGATAGGTAAGGCGCAAGGCAATGTGTAACTTGGCTGCCGCCGCCGAGCTGTGCGTCGACACACACGCTAGCACGTCACTTACTTACATCACTATTACCTACAGTGCCTCCAGGTAATTCCGAACAGCATTGTATGGGAAATGGGTGGTGATCTGCTCTGAATTACCTGATACCCACTGTAGCTATTTCTTAGTGGTGCATCCATTGTGACTTTTTAGCTGCGGTCGGTCCTCTTCGCAGCAGACGGCTGTTGAGCTGGTGTACTGTGCCCCCCCCCCCCGGCCGGGTTCAGTTACTACTTAGTTAGAACAGGGTTCTTTTGAAATCGTGTATCCAACCCGGCAATACGCCACGATCTCTCGAGAGCAAACAAACGTCTCCCAAGATGCATACAGGGGCGAAGCACGCTGGTGGGTTAACATCATCTGGTCAAGGCCACCTCGTAGGGCTGCCATCCGCGGATGCTTGCGCTATCCTGGAGGACATGGTGCTGCCTCGGCTGTCAATATTGCTTTCTGGGCCCAGCTTATTTGTTTAGAGCATCAGTCCCAATGGTGCAAGCTCCTGTGTCAAAGGCCAATATTGAGCCAGGCCACAAAGATCGATACCGTGGGAAAGCTTTCGCGGCTAACCGCTTTACCATTACTGTCATAACTTTCAATACACCAGAGAGCTCCCCCTCTCTACAAGAAGGCACATAGCCCGAGAGCAGGGCTATAGGTATGAAAGGGCCGGTCTATGAATATAGGGAAGGTGTGGCCATTGCATCAGCTAGTTCGTTGCAGAAAGCCAGCATACTGTCGAAGCAAGGGCTCCCGCTGTTCGCTCGTTCAACAAGGGTCCGACAAACATGCAGGAGCTAACTTGGTGGGCTTTCTGCCCCAGCATTTCGCGCCCTGCCAGGCCTCCCTGTGCCAAATGCCCGTGGTGGGCTGCAGAGCTACAAGTTCCTTCTAGATCTGGGGCAGAAACGCTAACTAGTTAAAATCCCAGACGGGAGCAAGGTCTTGTTGCAGGCGCCGAAGAGCTCGAAATAATTAGAGCCTCCGCTGCTAGGAAGGTAGGTAATAGAGTTTAAAAGTCCATGCAAGTCACTTTGCACTCCTCGGAAACAACAACTGTGAATGCTTGCTCACTCAGTAATGCAGCCACCCATGATAGATGCGCAGTTATCGTGTTTGGTTGTACACTTGACACCGCTGCACGTTCTCCTGCGCTCAATCTTGTGTCCTTCAGAGATTTTATATGAGTCGCAGGGCAATATTCTGAACTGTTCACTAGCGAGTCGCTCTGCTGGGAATGGCTTTCCAGCCAGCTCAATAGAGTTGTCATCGTACGTACAATTACGTTGCAAAAATGTGCACTATCGCCAGGAGACTGTTCGTTCTCCCTGGGCTGCAAAGTACTCGGCTTTGGTCCCTCGCTACATTGACGACAGTTGCTTTGCTTATTCCGGCTGACTATCGGATGATACTTTTGATAGGAATCTGTCGACTGCTTTCAATACAGATGTGCTACCAAGGTGATGCTGTTTATCGTACTGGCACTGAGCCAACATATTCGCGAAAGGCTCAGCCCTGGCACTTCTGGCGGAATCGACCAGCGGCGATTTACTGACAAACATGGCAGATCAAGCCGCAACGAGCTGGGGGGATATGTGAGATACTTCGTGGGTGATAAAGCAAGCAGGAATGGCGCAGTTGGACAAGTTATTCGTTGGGGAGCTAATCCCTGGTGAAACGTCGCCTTCGTTGCAGTCAAGCCAGCATATTCATTACACATAAACTTTTTAGGGCGAATTCATGAAGAGTATTGAGGCTAACCTGATACTCTCAATATAAGCTCGCTACAATCCCAATATGGTTTTTTATACGCTTTTTGATGCTTGGCTTCTCGGTGAAAGACCTGAGACTAGATGAAACTCTACTATGTACGTACGGGTGTGGATACTAACTACCTAAGTACAAGTTCATTTCATCTTTGGCAGCAATTGCCCTTCTGTCGTGGTTGGGATATGGTGGGCTTTGCCGCTCAACGCTCTGGTCACAGGGAACGCAGCCATCGTGGGGCCTGTGAGCAGAGACTGAATCGCGTTGCTGTTCCGTGGGCCATCAGTCTGCGAGAACAGGCGCCTTCCGCAGCTGATCAGCATAATTGGCAGCTGCCTTGTTCAGCTCCGTGACGAGAGGGTAGCGGTAGACGTACATGGATGTGCTATCTCGTAATACATAATCCCCTCTCAGCCTTTAGTGCTCTGCCATTCTTGTAGTACCAGGAAAGCCGCGTTCTCTGTTGACCATCAAATCTGGTCATTTTCTTGCGCCGAGCCAGCTTGGCCAGGTGTTGTGTTGCACGCGGCCGTTTCGATCCCACTAGCATCACCGTTGCGACGCCTCGGCGCGTCCGTTGGGCAGTTGGGCCGCGATGTTCTGTATTACCAGTAGCGCTGGGACCCCACCGCCATTATCAGCCAATATTGACATCTCCTTGGCCAGTCTTTCGCCGTCACTAGTTGACTAGTTGACTAAGTAGTCATATGGCGCGAGTGACAGAATGTGATAATGGCTAGCAGCTTGCAAGTGCCGTCCCCACTACGTTGTTTCAGGCCGTCGTCACTACGGAAGACATACGCGGTTGTCACGCTCGATTTGGGGCGTTGGGCGTTCGCTACCATTCCATTTTATTTGTCTCTTGCGTGCTGAACCATCATTACTTTTTTGGGCGCGTCTTCGTGTACCGTCGGGACTCAGCTGTACCACTCACTTGCGTTGCTGGGCTTTATTTTACGCCTAATGTGATTTTAATTTAAGACTAGTGCCACCAATAATACCATACGACACCGGCAAGTGTCTTCTTACTTTCGCTAGGGGTTCGGCAGCAGTTTATCGTATCTAGCTTGTGCTGCGTCTACCGTTATTTCTTGTTACCAGGCGGATGCTGCCAAGGCGTCGCTCCGTCTTTGCTGTTTCGCTATCTAGCATTACAAATACCGCGACATGCGTTGCTCTTCTCGTTAGCAGGCGGGCTGATTACTTGTTTTGCTTGTGTTGCTCGCTTGCAAGCTTGTGCATATGGGCGATGGCGTTGTAACCGTGATCCATACGAAGTTTCCGCTGGTTACTCTCGACACTTATCTGATGTGGAGATCTACCAGCGCAGTATTTGAATAGTCGATAGTTCGAATGCGCAAGGCCAACGTGGCATTCACATTGAAACATATGGTCACAAGGCGCAGCAACGGCTGCCTGTAATGAGCCTCCCACGACGTACTATACGGAGAACATCGTAACGTACCCTGTAGCTGGCAAAATACTGTTTAGCAATAGCTACTGGAGCGAACCAACAGCCCGTAGCTCGATATACGTATCAGTCAATCAGCTCAGCCCCCTTGCTCTGGTATAGTCTTGTGTCCCATAGTCAACAAGATTGCGTGGCCGACACTATTACCGCGTTGAGGCTATCAGCGAGTATGTGGGCACCCGCCCAAGTGACACTTTCACCAGGCTGGCAAAGAGCGCAATAATAAGCCACTCATAGTACAGACAACCAACAGAATATACGGGTCGAAAGGAATCGCACACCACACAATTACACATTACATAACACACAAATGCTCGATGACCGTGCGACTAAGTGAGTATATCGGGGACTGCCGCCATGGCATCTCTAATGGTGATACCTGTCGCTACCTATCACTACGATGCTGCTCGCGCTCGTCACTTTCATCCCTGCGAGTCTTCCTCCGGTAATCGGTATCTCCTTCGACAGCATCACCATGGGCTTTGTCTCGCCCTCCCCGCCCGATATCACCACATTGATGATTCCGTCTCGATCCTTTCGTTCTATCACCGTCCTTCTCCGCATCGCGCCTCGTATCGCCGGAACTGTCACTGCCCTCGTCCCGAGCACTCCCGTGGTCTTCATCAGCATCAAGATTCCCATCGAGCCCCCGTCCCCTGCCCTCGGCATCACTATCGCGATTGCCATCTTCACCCTGGCGTCGATGTCGGCGATAATGCTGAGAGCTGTCATCCTCATGTCGATGCCTGCGCTCCTGCTCACGGTCTGGGTTATCACCATTACGCCGTCGCTCTGCATCGATAGTCAGCACAAAGTATGCAGAGACTGCACGGAACGGCTCACCTCGAAGAACTTGAGTTGCGGCAGCATATGCCTGTATCTCCTCCTTACTGAGGACTCGCAAAACAATCACAAAATCATCTCGCTCCTCAAAGCGCTCTTGCCCAACTCTGAGAGCCTCGGGATTGACTATTCTACGATTGATTCTCGTCCACCGAGCTCCAGGCGGGACTTCCTTGAGTTTTTTATCTTCCTTATGAGGAGCAACGCCTTCTCGAACGGGATTGACTTCCTCGGGGAAGCTGGCGCTTGGTTGCTTCAGAATGCCCTTCAAAGGCTTGTCATCTCGTTTATCACGAGGGGGTGATACAACACGGGCGTGTTTCTTATCAACTGGAAAGCCGACAGCGTAACTCTCATCGTCTTTGCCCAGATCAGATATACTGGCAGATTTCCTGGTCGGGGGTGGAGAGCGGGCCCGACGCTCATTTTCACCAGCAGAGGCTTCGTCGGATTGTTTCAGGTTTTCATGTACTCGGAGAGTAGCAAGCTGCTCTCTTATATGGCGAAGGTCACTGGTGTCATTGGGGTCGAACGAGTTTAGTGGTCGCTGTTTCCTTCTAACACTCACCCTTCCCGCCTCATCGGAGTCGACTGCAGATGGCGCGTTGTACCTGACCAGGGAAGCCCCTCCATTATCTGAAGGGCCAGAAAACTCTTCCATGGCCGCTCTCGTCGTCTCAGGTCGTGGGCTGTGCTGATCCTCAGTAGCCTCAGCAGGACCCCGGGGTGAGGAGTTTCCAATAACCTCTGTCTCGTGACGGCTCGAGCCCGAGTTGCCAATATCAGAGCTGTGGGTGGTCTCTTTTTGCTCTTTCTGCTCCCCGAGACCCCTCGCAGATTCGTTGTCTCTCTTTGTAGCAACAAGCCCGGCTGCTGCCGCACTTATGCCGAGGCCGGTGCCAGCGGTTCCAATAACACTGTAAGAAGTTTCTCTACCACTCTCGTTTCGGAGGACTTCAGAATATTTGCTTTCATCGAAAACAGACAATTGCCGATCTTGTGTGACTTTTCGAGGCCCTGAGAGTGGTTTGTCGCTAGAGTGTAGAAAATCATGACTTCGGGGTTCGTCTCGACTGCGTCGGTCGTCACGTCGGTCGTCACGTCGACCCTCTGGAGCAGCGTCCGGACTGGTGCGGATACCGAAACCGCGATTCGGGATGCTTTCATCGTAGAAGTGAGTAGAATGGGGGCGCCTATTTTCAATTGCACCGTCGTTAATGCGATCATAAACGTGGCCGCGCCGATCTCGAAAGTCGTGTCGAGTGGGAGGTGAATTGTTCCAATAGGATGGCTCCTGACTGACAGAAACAGGTCGACCGTACCTCGTCTCTCTTGCAACTCGAATGTTCCCCGGCGTCTCAGAATGTGCCAGCGACTGCGGGGGATTCGAGGCGGCCGGGGGAGCCTGACGGACTCGGCCGAGAGCGTAATCTCTATCAATCTTGTCAAATCCACGCGTTGATGGCGGAGGGCCACCGGGCGCATCAGATCGCCCATGTGGCACGGCATAGCCCCTGTCAGCCTCGTATCTCAGACTACCACTTCTTCTGTGGCTGCCAGTGTGTGATGCCCTGGGACGCTGGTCGTAATTGAAGCTGTCGTGGTTTTGGGAGCGAGATGGTTTATAGTGGTCGAGATCGTATCGGACCAGCTCTCCAGCATTCGTGTATTTGTACCCATCATCGCCATAGTCAATTGATGCCGCACTGTGACGCGGGTTGCTTGGGTAAGTGGCGGAAGATCGGGATTTGTGGTGAGACTCAGTTTTATGAGGGCTCAAGAGGCTGTCTGCATAGTCCCTACGGCGCAGATGCTCTTCACCCTGGTACGGCCGCGCAGAGCTGCGAGAACGGGACGTTGACGCAGGTACAGCATAATATTGGGAGTTACTCTGGCGGTAGTCGTCGCGAACGGGGCTGCCATTGATAACACCAGTGCCATGTCTCATGCTGTTCTGAGATCGATCGTTCTGATATGTAGTGATAATCACAGGCGGCCTCATTGTAGATTCCATGGTCGATCGCCTCGTGTGGCTATGGTCACGCGCGCTGAGGCGAGATCGGGAATCCTGCGCAACGGCGTATGTTCTCGTCGTGGTAGGCTGGCCTGAAGAAGTAGTAGAGCTCGAATGACCAAGAGCTGTGGTGGTAGGGTAGTGGTTGCTAGCTGGAGCCATGTATGAATCGTCCATGAATGGCGGTTGATGCACCGTGCTGGCCGGGAGAGAGGAGCGCGAGGGATTCGTGCTCGCCGACCGACTGACATGAGGTTGGTTTCGATGTCGATCGGCCATGATGGCGAAATTGAATTGCCCGCTCGAGGAGGCTCTGCAACAAAGACGGCGATGCAAGGTCGCTGCAGGCAATGGTAAGAATTCTTGGGGAGTTGCGTCCGCTCTCTTGGCGTGGGCGGCGATGGGTAATGGTAGTGATAGTGCAAACCCGACACGCGTAGACTCAGCTGTCAGCCTAGATTCATTTGGCCCAGGGGCAGAAACAGGGACGACTCAATTTATGCAAGGCAGCCCGCGCGATCAACTAAATAGTCTGTTTATACTCTTGGCTATTGGGCCGAGTCAGCATGGGCACAAATCCGGTGTGGCAGGAATGCTGATTCAGTCATTCTGCCGAGTAACAGTAGCAAGGAGGGAGTCCAAAGGCTGCAATATGGGTTGGCACGTACTGACAGAGACGGCCAAGTGAGTCGTAAACTGCAGCGAGATACTGAGAAACTAGTAGTAGTAGGCGAGTCTACGATGGCCCGAGGGAAGCAGAAACCGGAAGTTGGTGTCAGGATGAGGGTACAAAATATGAGGAAGCGGCTAGGCAGTTCTCCTAGTTCCGGCGAGGGGCTCTTGGGGCTGACCACCAACGACGTCACCTTGGAGGTGGTACCTAGGACTGTGGTAGCAAGGTGGACCTGTGAAAAACTTCGGCGTTGACACAATGTTGTCTTAATAAACTTGGAAAGAAAAAATATATCTGAACACTACTAGTCATAGCCTATAGCGTAGGCGCCGCATTAAGGCCGAATCGACCCAAATTATGTGCTGCTGTTGCAATTACTAGCAAGTGTGACGAGTTCGTTGTCGCTAACTTGAAATGTTTCTATGGGTTGCGGGTGCTTGGCAACAATTTCTTTGCCTTCGCACCTGGCATATTGCGACTAGTGACGTTGAATCACCCACTTGTTTTCACCTTGTGCCCCTACTTAGTTATCTGAAAGACTGCTTTCCCTTGCCGCCCAGCCGGCTACCTTGCTTCTAATGTTTATGCCGCACTGATGAAAGACGTCCAACGCTGCCTAACACTGTAAAGGTTTCACTGGTGGAGAAGGAAGACAAACGTCTACCCTCAAGAAGAAATGTACGTCGAGAAAAAACCCACTTATATCGCAAGAATAATACGGATAAGTAAAGCGACATTACAGGGTGTGACCCATGTTAGATCTGTACGACACTGGGCATCGTGATGTAGGTTGTCAACTTGTCAATACCTACATAGGATGCGACCCCTGCGCCTGTTGGCCTTCATAGGTGTGCGATTCGGCGTGATGCCCAATGACAGGGGTGCCTAGTGTACGTAGAGACGCTGGCAGACATGCCATGCCTGATGGTGTCGTAGTGGGCTCAGAATGACTCTCAGAACCACTGTATATCAGATACCACACTCCATTGTGGTGTTGCTGCGTCAAAATCAAGCCAAAGAGCCCATAGGATCCCATAGTGGTAATGAGACAGGTTCCTGTCTTGAAACATCTCGTACTGCCCGTGGGCACAGTCGTGGGTTAATAACCGCCTGATTTACAAACTTGTCCATCCAAGCATCCGCCATCGAAACCAACCATTGTCACCAGCAGCTGGTCCCCAGCTATTCTGGACTCTGCATCGCACAGGCCCCCCCGTTGCCTCGTCAAAATGGACAGCCTTTATTAACACCGTGGCGTGGGTCATTACGCTATCTCCTGCCAGGAGTCTCTTGTCGCTAAACTGGCCAGTTTTACAAACGAAGAGATTGGCATCCTAACTACCTAGGGGGGCCATTACTTGTCCTACGCTCCTCAGCCTTTGTCCTATAGAATTACGTTATAGAATTACGTTATAACTGGGCTGGGGCTTAGATTCTGTGCTGGCCACTGAAATTTATATAGGAGTAGGAGTAACGCCACCAGCGACCGTGTAATGCATACATTTGAAGAAGCCGCTAAGTGCCTTACGCCTTACGCCTTAAAGGCAGATTCCCTTCTAGACGCCCTTTGCACGCGCTTTTCTAGATTTAAATTATCGTGATAGTTATATACATAGTAATAGATTAAAAATGCTAGTAGAAGACGCACACGCACGCGAGACGCACGCGCACACGCACAGCTACTAGCCATACCACCAGCCTCAATTGTAGGAAAAAGCTGAGGAGCATAGGACAAATAATGGCCCCCACTAGTTAGCCTGATTCATCTTCACGCAAGCAGACTTCAGACATCCATATCGACATTGACGTATTCGACTGTGCGCCCCCCCCATGTTGCCCAGTCGGTCAACTGTCAATTTTAGTGACGTTGGCTTGTGGCGAGGATTGCTAACAAGCCAAATCATTCAATCAAAGTGTTCAAACTGGATGTCGCGGGCGAATTCTTTTAGCGACGTGATCCATTCTCGAGACTTTCCACTTTAATCCATGTATTCCCAGTTTTATGACTCAGTGCTACTCGGTGGTCCCAGGTGTAAGGTCAGTATTGTCAAAACTTTTTGTAGAAATTCAGCCTTATTTCCTCAGAACTTACTAGGATGGAGTCAGCAGTCAGCTCTCCGCGGAACAGTACCAGAGTTCATTGCATTCCAGTTACCAGGATAAATGACCTTGGGGACCAGACCGTGTTTGGCTACCAGGCCCTACACCATACTCATCTGTCCACCATCGCCGATCAAATCTATAAGAAGCTGCTAAACAATGCGGCTGTCAATATCTTCCCAACTGGTTTCGATGATTTTCTCGGGGACTCAATCAGCCCTTTCGAACCTGTCCCAGAAAAATAGGGACGCCTGGGATAGCTCGAATGTTTCCAGGTCATACTTCTACAGGAGGGCGACCCTAAAAACATTAGTCGAAGCGAAGAGCCAACACCGTCCGCTTCACCCTTAGAGAGTGATTAAATTTCCTTCAATCGGCATCTTATGGTTGAAGAACTGTCAATCGAGCTAGGCAACAGGCGAGGATATCAATACCTGGCCTGGGTTCGCACGGCGCCGGAATAACAAGCCTGGCTAGATTTAGCGACCAATTAGTCCGTACAAATCTGCACCTGCCACATTGGTCATTGGAAACCTGTTTTCTGGTGTCATTGAGAATACGTCAAATGAACTTGTTTGAAGCAGTAGGATTGATGATCTGTGGAATTCTCGAATGCCGCACCGTTTCTGTCTTCTCGCGACATACTGGGATGTACGCTTCATCTACGCGCAGATCCTTCACCCGATCGATGACTACCTTCTCATGCTGACTGAGCTGATATAACGGCTTGGAAGGCTGCTCACCCATCGTTGAAAAGTGCTTAAAGAAGTAGTCACTGAAATTAGTAAAAAGGAGAACCAAATGAATGCAAGGACAGACGGGGATTGTGAAGTAGGAGGACTGTCAGTATATAAAAGTAGAAATACGAAAAGTCTTTGATAATCCTGTTCACAGCTATATAGGCCAACATCAACCAGCTACATGTCCAAATAATATATCTGATTCATACACGAGCGAGTTACGCTCTTACAGACGAGAGCCATGAATGACCTTCATGTCAACAGCGAGTTCACGACCATTGTCGTTGAGAACGAGAGCACGCACGCTACCGCGGCCAGACTCGAAAGCGCTGCTGAGACGAGACCATAGGTTGGACTGGTCAATGACGGCCAGGCTCTGCTTGACATCCCCAGACTCGGTCATGGCGACAATGCTACCACCCTGGAGGTCGAGCACACGATACTGCTTGAAAACAGGGCCGAGCATGGTCTGGACGACCACACTGGGGGCGGGGTTGGAGTCAAAGGACGACTCCTCATGCAGCTGGCGGGTGAAGAGGTCAACGCCGAGGTAGCGATATTGGCCAGTGGCAGACGAGGTAGAGATGCGAATGACCTGGCAGGGGCGTCCTTGCAGCATCAAGAAGTCACCAATGCGAATATGGTGACAAGGGATGGTGACAGTGTTGGGCAGGCACTGGCTGGCTTCAGAGGAGCGGCCGCGTGAAACGGGAGCTGGTGCCTCTCGGATCTCCACATCAATATGCTCATCGTGATGTCCACGGGGGTGAACAACACGGTCAGCAAGCTTGTGCATGCCGTGGCGGAAGGAGTGGTAGTGACCTAGAGCAATCGTCAGCAATTAGCAGAAGTATGGGGTCTCATCTGGGGGCAGGCATACCGTCTTCGTCATAGTAACCCATCTTGGACTTTTGTTCGGCGCGACCGAAACGGTACGGCTCGAAGGTCTCTTCAGTGATCTTGATGTCCTCCTTAAGAATGGAAGGACGTACGTCTCCGTCAACGGTATGCTCGTCGACGCGGATGTTCTCGAACTGGTACGTCTGGTGCAGAGGGGCGTCTACAGTGGTGTTGTATCGAGGGCGATAACGCTCACGATATTCGCGTTCGATGTTGTCAATGGGGCTGCCGTATGATTGACGGTGAGTGTCGACCTCGACGTGAGTGTCTGTGTACTCGTGTGCAGGTCTAAGAAACTAATTAGTACCTTGCTTGGAGATACTTGTGCTGGTCCAGTCTCTGGGCCAACTGAAGCCCCTGGACCAGGGTGGGTGGCGTAGCTTCACCGCACCTCCGGCCCTGTCGCCAAGGCAGGGCTTGCATGGATGGGGACAATTGCGAAAATTGGGAGGCAGGGTCCTGCAGGAGCGAGGGCGGCAGAATTTTCCCCCCAAAAAAAATCAAGGGGGTTGAGCTCACCTGCGATCTTCCCTGACGTACTGCTGCTCCGACTGGAAACCGGGACGGCGGCGAAGATCTTCTTCACGGGTAAAACGGACTTCTTCCTCGTTGACCTTGTGAGAAGAATACTGGCCTTCCCGTCCGGCTGGTTGCTTGCTAGGGAGATTGATATCAACCTCCTCGTGAGTGTGGGTGGTCGTCTGCGACTGGCTGTCCCTGTACGTCGAGGGAAAGATGCTGAAGGGCACGGGGACACGGGCTTCAAAGTCCAGATTGGCGACTTTTGCCTAGCGAGAGAATCTTCTCATACAACCTTCCGTAGCGAGCACGAAAGGGTGACAAGAAGTCCTCTGGCTTTTGTCTTTGGAACAAAAGTCGAAGAAGGAGAAGAAAGAAAAGAGAGGGAGAGGTCCTCGGTGAAATCTTTTTCTTCAAGAGTAGTGAGAAAGTGTATGGAGGGAGATGGAGAAGAGAGATGGCGGCCTGACGGGTGAAGCAGAGCGTTGGCTTTTGAGGACCGGGGGAGACGGGGATTTGGGCTGGCTACATGTTATTAGGTGGGCCTGCCGTTGCTTGGGGCTGTATCCTTGAATCGATGCCTGTTTACACGGTCCGGGGGTTTGTTTACTTTCAGCGGAACCGGTATAGCCCGATGATACTCCCCACTGGAAACGCCTCATCTGCTTGAGAAGGCAATGATCATTGCTGCTGAGCCATTCGAACTTATTAATTACCAGTGATTTGATGCACGTAATAGGGCGGTGGCACCATGGCGTCTAGCCGATCCAGTAATAAACAAAAGGGGGACCTCCTGGCCATGACCAGGTGAATACAAGTACTACGGAGTACTACTCCTTACCTATATTATACCTCAACACGAACCAGACTAATATTTTAGTTAATAACAGGGGCACGCGACGGGCTGTTGGGCTGGAAGAAAAAGCGCAGAGTACCTATATCGCCTCGAACGGTGCGCTAGACTTTCATCTGGCCTGTCGGCTTGCATTGAACAATGCCAGGTGCTTTGATGAGCTGGCTGGCTGCTGCCCGCACACGTACTTAGGAAGGTACTGACGTACTGGGCCACCCAAGCTTACTGGGCTGTGGTCGCTGGAAGCTACTAATACTCAGTAAAAGAGAGGTGTCTTGGTTTCGACCGGACTCCACTATTTCGGAACCTCCTCAAGCATTATTATTGCCTGTCCCGGGCTGCCGTCCCCGTTCCCCGTACAGCCGATGTGGGCTCTCTGGGCTCCCGTGTCTCACGCGTACGACAAACAAAGCAGCCTTTGGAAGTTGGGTGCATGGCTTGGGCAGCAGCCAGGTGGCTATCGTCCGAAGCCCGACATTCCTGTGCCCAACGGGTAGATCTGGCAGAGAGTGTCCCAAGTAAGCTTCAAAATGGTATCATGTCATTGTAGCCAGGAATCACTCCCAAACCCAATAAGCCTGCTAAGCACCTATTGCTCCTTCATGGCCACGAGTCAACATGCTCCCAAGCTTACCTGTTGTTGTCGCTAGCGCAGGACGCTTCTTATCGCGCGACCACGCATGGTTGCTACGACAACGGCAAGGGTCAGCCAACCTTGGTACGCCAACCCCTCAGAAGCTGGATCGTGCGATCGGGCCAGAGTCTGTGCTAATAATATTTATTATTCAGTACAAAGCAAAGAAGTGCGGCAAGCATGCGCCGTTCGTCGCAATTTACATGCCTCGGCTTGGCCGTGATTGGCATATGCTATTTACTCCTCTAAAAAAGTCTTGTTGTATTCACCTGGTACAGTTCCGATATGGCCTAACTCGGCCCCGAGCCTCAGTGAGATCTGGACCACTTCTCATTCAATACTAATAACTAGTTATCAGACCATGCTGATAGTCTGCCATATCACAAGAGTAGTCGTAGGCAGCTCATGCTTGATACTACGTGGCACTTAAAAGCATCAATAGCACTGCCGACTGAATTTTGCTCACTTGAGTGCCCTGCGATGATATACTCCCTTCATAATGCCCATGTTTGATCCATACCCACTTGCCACTGCTTGCAGGCCCAACTCTGGCACCGTTTTACTGAGAAACAATCAGGAAACTGCATCCAAGGTGGCCAACCTCTTTGTCATCCACTGCCTAATTCTCGTCTTAAGACACGTGACATCATACAGAGAGAACAACTTTCGAAGTCTGCCATCGCTGCCCCACCACCATGCCGTAATTGCCCCACGTCTGATGCTTGCGGGTACTTGGAATCCGTGAAAGAAGCTTGCTTGACACCTTGCTGCTATTATTTGACCAGTCTGAGCATTCGATATGAAGCAAAGGTTCTCTTCCCTCGATGTTAAGGTATTTACTTCGAGTTACTCTCCAGTTTCCTACCGCAAATGTCTTCTCCGAACTAGCTAACAGCCCCTCCACTTGCCATAGGTCGTTGCTCATGAACTTAACCAGAGCTTGACCTCACTTCGAGTCGCCAATATTTACGATCTCTCGACGAGAATATTTCTTTTCAAATTCGCGAAACCGGAAACAAAAAAGCAGCTGCTAATAGATATCGGGTTTCGTTGCCACACGACGGATTTCGCTCGCACGACAGCAGGAACTCCATCTGCGTTTGTTTCTCGACTGCGCAAGGCCCTCAAGACACGACGCCTTACTTCAGTTTCCCAAATAGGAACTGACCGCATCCTTGAGTTTCAGTTCAGTGATGGGCAATACAGGCTGTTTCTCGAGTTTTTTGCGGTAAGAAAACCCGCAGACAGTGGGAGCTATTCGGCTGCTGACTGAACATGCACAGAGCGGAAACGCAATCCTTACCGACGCTGATCTTAGAATATTGGCACTGTATAGAAATGTGTCTGAAGGTGAAGGTCAAGAATCTCAGAAGGTTGGGCTGCTATATTCTCTCGAGAGTAGACAAAATTTCATCGGAATACCAGATATTTCGCAAGACAGAGTCCGTACTGCACTAGCAGCGGCCATCGAAAAGGCATCAACTACAAAAGCTACAAGTTCAAATCTGAGCCCGAAACAAGGAGACGCACTCCGAAAGTGCTTAGCTGTGTCAATTACAGAATTGCCTCCAATTTTAGTTGATCACACACTACAGTCAAACCACTTTGACAGTTCCCTCGAGCTGAAGACAATTTTGAATGATGCTGGCCTTCTTAGCAGTCTGACCGAAAATCTGCGCCAGGCAAGAGAATTTGTCGATTCCATTACATCACATTCAAGCTGTACCGGCTTCATATTTGCGAAGAAGCCGGCCCAGGAACAGAGCCTGCAGAAACAGGACGAGGCCAGCAAGGCGAGACTACGCCCGCTTTACGACGATTTTCATCCATTCGTACCGACGAAATTCGAAAAGAATGATAACATCGAGGTTCTCCGGTTTGACGGATACAACCGCACAGTCGATGAATTTTTCTCCTCCCTGGAAGGCCAAAGACTAGAAAGCCGCCTGTTGGAAAGAGAAGCAGCTGCTCAAAGAAAGATCGATGCGGCGAAGCAAGACCAAAAAAATAGAATCAAGGGACTGCAAACTGCACAGTTTGATAATTTTCGAAAAGCAGCTGCGATCGAGGCGAACATTGAGCGAGTCCAGGAGGCTATGGATTCGATCAATGGTCTCTTAGATCAAGGAATGGATTGGGTGGACATCGGAAAGCTTGTTGCACGAGAGCAAAGGAAAAATAATCCTGTCGCGACTTTGATATGCCTGCCCTTGAACCTCGTTGATAATGTCATTTCTGTTCGCCTAAGCGAAGAGGATGATGCTGCAAGCGAGGACGAAGACCCTTTCGAAACAGACAATAGTGATGCCGGATTTGAGGACGATCTGGTTACGACCAAGTGTGGACAGAAGAACTTGGATAAGACGATCGTTGTGGAATTGACCCTGGCTCTTAGTCCTTGGAGCAATGCGCGAGAATACTACGACCAACGGAAAACCGCTGTTGTAAAAGAAGAGAAGACTCAACTTCAGGCGGGCAAAGCTATCAAGAGCACCGAGCACAAGGTCAAACAGGACTTGAAGAAGGTCTTGAAGCAAGAGAAGGCGCTACTGCAGCCTATCCGAAGTCTCATGTGGTTCGAGAAGTTCTATTGGTTCATCTCATCTGACGGCTACCTTGTTGTTGGTGCCAAGGACAAGTCACAGGCAGAGCTGTTATATCGACGGCATTTGCGTAGTGGCGATGCCTTCTGCCACGCCGACTCGAGCAACGCTGCGATTGTCGTCGTGAAAAATAATTCGAAAACGGCGGATGCACCAATCGCACCCGCTACGCTTGCTCAGGCTGGACAGCTGAGTATCTGCTCCTCCGAAGCATGGGATTCCAAAGCGGGCATCGGCGCTTGGTGGGTTAATTCAAATCAAGTATCGAAGTCAAGTTCAACAGGGGACATACTACAACCAGGCAACTTCAATATCAGTGGGGAGAAGAACTTTCTGCCACCGGGGCAACTCGTACTCGGTCTCAGTGTCATATTCAAAATCAGCGAGGAGAGCAAGATTCTCCACAACAAGCATCGCATCCCAGATAAGCCCGTCGTCGGCGATGCTCCTGGGAAAGAAACCTACCCAAACTCCGAACAAGAGGCGACAACCAATGATATCCAACCAGAGGCTGCTACCACGAATGGTAGTAACAAGTCTGATGAGCAAGATGAAGTCAATCATCAAGATGATGAAGAGCAGTCCGCGATATCCAACCCTCTGCGGGGGGAAGATATTCAACTGGAAACGCGGGACCTTGACACGCATGACGGAGACGGATATCGATTGGCATCCAGACTGGCTTCTTCGGATGCTGATGAGGAGAGCGACGCAGACGTTGAGGGGCCGAATGCTGCTCAATCGGATGACGATATGATCGCACACTCCACAGACAGAAACAGTTTTGTCAGAGCTATAACGAGGGGCGGTGTACCATCTGAGCCTAAGAAGCTAAAGAGGGGCCAAAGAGGAAAAGCCAAGAAGATCGCTGCCAAGTACAGAGATCAGGATGAGGAAGACCGTGCTGCTGCTGAGGTGCTGATTGGTTCTGCTGCAGGCAAACCTAAAGTTGAAGCAGAAGTGCAGGCAAAACTGAAGCGCGAGTATGAGCTGGAGCAGGCAAAAGCGAGACGTCGGGCCCAGCACGAGAGGAGACAGAAACAAGTAGCTGAACATGAAGAGAAGAGACGTGCGATTTACGACGGCGTGGATACTGAAGGAGACGAAGAGGAGGAACAGTGGGCACCAATCGATTTACTCGTTGGCACACCGCGCGCTGGCGACGAAATTCTAGAGGCTGTAACAGTCTGTGCTCCTTGGGCTGCCCTCAGCCGATCTAAATACAAGTTCAAGCTGCAACCCGGCACTGTCAAGAAGGGTAAAGCAGTGAAGGAGCTGCTGGAGCGTTGGAGAGCAGACGCGTGCAGGAAAGGCGCTCTGGATGAGAAGAGTACGGACACTGAAAAGATGTGGCCAAGAGAGGTGGAGCTCATCAAACTTTTGAAGCCAGAGGAAATTGTCAACACTGTCCCTGCCGGTCGAGTTCGCCTTGTTGTTGTTGGCGCAAACTCTGGCTCTGGGAAGGGCGGCCGTGGGTCTGGGGGTAAAACTCATGCAAGAGGTAGTAAAAAGGGCAAATAAGTAACAGTTGCTAGTTCCATTGATAGAAGAAATATTCGTTGATTACCTGCAGTCATCATTTACAAAGAAAAACAAAATCAAGATGACAGGCTCGACCATGGGCAGCAGAACACGTCTATCGACCATTGCCGCCAACTCTTTCGATGCGCCGAACATGGTTGGGCATTCGCGCAATGCACAGCTCTGAGCAAAATATGCCCCATTCTCCGCTGGTTGCATCACGGACGACATCCTGAAGCTCGCGGTCGTACCTCTCGCTATAAGCCTTCTTCACGGCCTGCATGTGCATAGGATCCCAGTGATATCTAACAAGTCGAGAAACGAGCAACTCGCGGCGTAGGTTATCCTTGCGCGACGCTGTAAGTGCATGATGTAGCAGCAAGGCATCTCGCACAGGGCGGTTGATGACTCCATTCAATATATGAGCGAGGAGTTCGCCCTTGAAAAGTTAGCCCTGCTAAACTACTTGTACGAATGAATGAGACTGGAAGCACTTACCACAAGATTTCCGCTCTTCTTGAGCGCCTCGCGCGCAAAATTACCTCTATAGTGGCGCTCGTATTCCTTTAGAACTGCTCTCAAATGAGCATCACTCCGCTGTAAAACGATGGCAATCATTGAAGATTCACCACCTTTCTCGGCTTTCACTGCTTTTCTCAAATCGTCAACATCCCGGTCGATCAAAGCGTAATCTAAAGGAAGTGTGCGGCCGTAGTGGTCGAAATTTTCCATCCGTCGCTCTTCCAAGACTGTAAGAACCGCTTTCTTGAACTTGTCCTCCTTTAGCTCGGTTTTCATGCATTTCGCAAGGCTGTTGTCGTATTTCTTGTCAGTAAATGCATCCTTGATATGGCGAATCTCGTCATTTGTGCGTCCCATGAGAGTTTCAATGAGAAGCTCGCGACGCGTCTTGTCTCCTTGGTACCAGAAATTGGCCCAGTAGGCTTCACTTTCCCACATTCCAAGAGCCACAGAGTAGCAAGCCTTCATCAGCATGGGATCTTCGTCTTTGAGTCGTGCTCGAATATGCTTCGCAATATTCACACCCTTGCGCTCAGAGCCTGTCTTGACGATGCGCTTGTACTCCGCTCGCAGCTCCATGACTTGATCATGCGACAAGCTTGGTAGGACCTCGATGAGAGGCTCAGTATCAGGCGGTCTGTCGCCTTTCAAGGCGCGGGCCAGGCGCGAGGCAATATCTTCTGGGTCATGGAAACGAGCTCTGCGGTTACGCTTTCTGCCGTCTCCTTCGACATCGGAGTTTAGTGGGGAAAGCGCATCGACGGTTCGGGGGGGTTCAGTGGCTGCTTGCGACGCAAGAAGTAGCGGCGACGGCATGGGAGAACAGTCCTGGTATGTACCATGATATGACTCAAGGAGAGGGGAGCCTGGAGCAGCCGCCAGTGACAAGTTGGAAGGACGGTTCGCGTCAACTGTGAGAGAGGACATCCTGCCTGTGGGTGGCAGAGGCGAGGACTCGAGTTTGGATGACCGCCGGTCTTGGGATCTCTCGCGGGATCTATCACAAGACTTATCACGCCCATGCTTATCGGGCCCGGCCGTTAATAGAGCCGGACCTGGTGAGGCATCTCGTCTGACATCCTGAGAGCGGTCTCTCGTGCGTCGGGTTGGTTCCGCAGTCAGGGTATCCGATTTGGAGGAGCTCCTCGGGTCGTTGAAGTACTCTCGATAAGAGTCACCCTTTGACTTTCTAGATGACCGTTCATCTCTCTCGGGGCTATAAGTACGTCTTTTGTCATCATGATAATCGTCCTCGTACTTGGAACTGCGCTTGTCTCCGGTAGTTGAACTCGGAATGTAGCTCCCGAATGTCAGAGTGCTCGTATGGGGGTCAAATGGCGGCGGACCCCCATAAATCAGGGCTTCGTCTTCAGAATCGGATCGCGGGTGCCTGGTAATTCTCCTGCTGTCGCCTTTATTGTCGTAAGCCTGGCTGTACTTTTGCGGTAGGTACTTCAATCGATCATCGCTGACGTCAATCGTATCTTGCCTGTCGCGCTTGGAACCAGAGCGGTAACTTTCTCGCTTGCCATTGTAGTCATAGTCGTCATATCTGCTATATCTCGACTCCCGAGTGTCTTTACGACCCTTGTAACGATCATTTCTCATGACTCGGCGAGTTTGATCATCATTATCATCATCGGGGAAAGACCCGGGAAGGGGGTTCAAATTCGGAGACTCGGGCCTATGGTGTTTATCTCTATGAGGAAAGCGCTTCTCGTCAAAACGGTAGGATGACTGAATTCCATGCATGGTCGGCTCAAGGCTGCTTTCAGAGGGATACACCAGACGCTGATCGTCTTCAAGCTGTGAGTATTTGCCGTCGTACTTGTCGACATAGCCGTCACCAATGTACCCATAGCTGGATTCTCGCACGTCTGAGTATGTAGTCGTCATTCTTTCTGAGTCATCTTTTGATCGTCGGCGATGCGACCTTGATCTTGACCTGTCGCGGCGTCGTTCGCCTTGCACTGTCAGGGACATTGTTGCCGCGAGTGACGATGCGGGGGTTGAAGACAGCGAAGATCTCAAGACGAGTGTGCTGCTCGCATCCGTGACGTTATCCGAGCAGGCAGTTCAACAGGATCCAATTCGGCACAATTGCTAGAAAGTGCGTTTTTTTTGGGCTCCTGGCGACGCAGGAAACGCGAGCCTGTTGTTGCAGCCGCACCAGAAAGTGGATGGCTGGTTACCTAGGCAGGTACCTATTAGAAACTGTAAGGTAATAGTTAGCGTGAGTTGCCCTGGTATTAGCTTGCGGTGGGCGGGGGGGCTGAGGTCAGATCCCGGTTTGATGACGATGAACTTGAACTGTTAATACTGGTTTTCTATTCTTGGCGCGTATATCTCTGATATTCCCAACGAACCATATCAGAGGCTGTCTATCAATCTTCTTCCTGTGTTGCGCCGAAATCTCCCCCAGGATTTGCCGTCATGCGGGCCAGGGTTCTCCTGGTATGATTAAAGGTGAGCAAAAACGTCGCCTTGATATGGCCTGGAGGGATGTTTTCTGACATGCCCTCTGACATGCCCTCTGACATATTTTGCTACGGAGTATACTTTTAAAACATGTTATAAGGAGATCACACTTTTTTGACCTATTTAAAAAAAATTGACATCCTATCTGATAAGCCTAAATCTGTACCTACATGCCTCAAAAATATGCCAAATAGTAAATATGTTAGAGGGCATGTTAGAAAACACCCCCTCCCGCGTAGGTACCGACTAAGGTATGTCTTTTTCTAATTTTACAGCGCGCTCACCTCTCTGAAAAACAAACAGCGCCTCGTCTTTGCCGCCAAAGCTCGGAAGTGATATCTGTACAACCTTGGTCCAGTGTGGCTGTTCTTTCTCCATGTATTCAGCCATAGTCATATTCATGAATCCAGTATAGCCATTTCTGTTCTGTGTCCCGACCACAGCTATAGTGTCACCGTCATATGCATTGACCAGGTCCTTTGTAAAGGCGCCTTGTATGCCGCCTTGTATGCCGCCTCCAACGATGGGATAGACGAGTAGGAGGACCATTTGCTTGCCATGTCCGTGTCGCTTGAGCCATTTGACACCATCTGATATCACAGTGTCGCCAACCCAGGAGACTCGCCATGCACTTTGCATGTTGTCTACTGGGTGTGATTTGAGACCGTACGCTCTCAGCATAAAACTCCAGTAGCCGTTTCCGGAGCCTATGTCGGCGACATCACGGCCATCTGCTAGGATCCTTAAAATCTCCAAGCTCTCGTGTGACGGCGTAGCGCAGCCAAAATGATGCATGAAAATCGGCAGCACATGATGGCTTGTGGTGACTCTTTCAGAAGATGCACACGGGCCACACCACTCAAGTGCGTGACAAGACCATTCCCAGAACTGGAAGTACGGGTTGTAAATCGGTGAAGATTTGACTTTTGGCATGGTTAATTTTGGTTCCAGGGCCGTATGTATATATCTTCTGTCGGTGAGGCAGTTGGCACACTCTGCTCGGATAGAGTTCTTCTTGGCGTTCGTTTTGAAGTTTTTCAATGCAGAAAGCGTCACTGTTTTTGGACTAAAGATAGATATATAAGCATCGATATCTGGTCGCAACGGTGGATCTCTCTTTTATAACGCGAAAAGTCAGCGATGGGTGCCTTTTTTTCTTCTTTGGCAGCGTGCGGCGTGAGGGACCTACGGGCGTCCCATCAATCATTCGATACCAACTGTGCAGCCCGTTGACACCCCCGAGGCGTACAACGTGTTGAACTTGAGCAAGGCTCACACTTGCGGTTGCATGGTATACGTAATCGTCATTATTTGGGAGCTTGAATAACACACGGCTAGCACCCACGAGGTCGTTATGCGCCAGAAGCTCGGCGATTTCAGCATGCAGAGCATCGTCGCCGGACACGAGTGAGGGCTCAAACCCGGCTGAGCCGGCGCAATATTGCTTCCTCGCTCCATGAGCCATTTCGAGCCAAGCCGTGTCACCTGTGTTGTGGTGAAGTAAATAAGCGGTTCCTACCGTACTTACCTAGGAAACCCCGTTGCGAACCGGCGGTACAATCTCTGTGGGGTCGCCCACTGCCTACCTAGGTAGTACTTAGTTAGGTAGGTACCTTACCCAACTAAATTTACTAACCAAACCAACCTGCTTACGGATTGTTACACACAGCGGGTGCCCTGTATCCGACGTGGCGACGTTGATATGCAGTACTACAAATGCTCTTTGTTGCTGAACTCCTGATTTTCTCCATTGGTGCCGATTTGTTTGTTTTCACTTTCGTGCGACCCTGTGTATGGAAGTTGCCTTGCAACGTCTGCAGAATATGTGCTGGCCAAGAGTTCGGTGTGAATCTGCCATCCGAAAGTATTCGGCACGCTACAGATGCACAATAAATGGTCCTAACAGCAATGTCAGACTGGGCAGCAGTGGAGCGTGACAACCACGATTAGATCTAGCCTACCTAAAGTATCAAAGAAAATCACGCACATAAAGTCAGAGGCAAGTGCGTACGTAATACGGCGCCTGTTCCAAGATTTACCTTCCACAACGCAGCCGACAGTGTCTCGTGTCTTCAGCGGACTAGGCACCGTTAGATTCCGCACCTGCACCAGGAATCTACTTATGTATCGATCTGCTTATCAGATTAGCAAATAAATAAATAAATACCTAAATATACCGGACCTAGGTACATTGCTACATTGGCGGAGCGTCAGGCGTACGTACGTAGGCCCACTGGTACCTACCTTTCAGGATACCTTTTACCTTGCTACCTACCTAGGTAGGTAGTACCTATTCACCTCTAAAATAAATATTAATCAGGCACTTGCTGAAAGCAGCACCTCTTCATTTGTCCGACTACACAATCTGACGAGCAACCACCAGCCTTTCCACTTATTCCCAGCGACCGACCCCCTCGCTCCTGCTGAGGCCACACACCCGCCAACGGCACAGCAGAGCATTGGGCACGTGCTTGTACTCCAAGAGGGTTGACATGGTCACTGCATCTCTTCATCGCGCAACGATTTCTTGCCAGCCCTGTCCACCATCCCGAGTGCCAGGCAGTTGCAAGCTTCGCGACAATTGACCCCCGAAAACAAGCACGACGAAGAAGGCAATATGCCCCCCATGCGCACTTGAATAGCCTTGAGAACCCATATCAACCTTAAAACGTGACGAGGCGGACGAGGCCGACACCGACGCACTGTCGAGCGTGTGGCCCCAAACATACCGAAGCCACGAATGACCGCTGCTACGGTATCGCCGGCGAAAATGACGCCAATTGACGAGCCGCAATCGCCCAGCACATCGACGCCGATACCAGCGAATACCCACGAGGAAAAGAGTAAAGCTGAAAGCCATCAAGTGACCACCCCTGGCACCATCACTCTACCCCAGGAGCTCGAGCCCTCCACCGAGGATTCCTTGGTAACAACACACAGCACCAATACAAAGATTGCGCGAAGCATAGACGAAGGCGCACAAGGAATACGATACGGCAGTGCCACAAATACCAGACACATCAATGCCACCGATGCATTCAGCGATCCTGACGCTGTATGTTTCCGTCCACACAATTACATGGAAAGCCAAGAGCTTGGTGATACTCAAGAACACCCCCAAGTCCCGGTCAAGGATGATTCCTTAGACTCGAACCAGTATGAAGCACCCACCGCCGATAGGGCTGCTGCAGCAGACACGCTGTCTGAGACGGGACGCTCGCAAGCTAGTGGCAGACCGGAATCTCTCCTCGTTTCACCTCTGACGCATCCAAATGGTGTGGACATGTTCCCGTCACTTTCCGCGACAGAGCAAGAACAGATGTCATGGGAGGCTTTCACCCAGGCAGAGGAATCGATTGTTGCAGAAGACGAATCGCATGGATTCCGGGACGATGCTTCGGACGGAGGATATGCAAGCGAAGGGTTTAGCTCTGGCAGTACTTCTGCAGAATCTTCCGTCAGAGACTACATGTATGAGAACGGCCGCCGTTACCATCGTTTCCGCGAAGGGGCCTATAATTTCCCCAATGATGATGTGGAGCAGGAGAGGGAAGACATGAAACACGCAATGGTTAAGCTGCTCTGCGGCCAGAAGCTGTTCTTTGCACCGATTGGTGACAACCCACAACAAATCCTGGATATAGGTACCGGCACAGGAATTTGGGTAATTGAAAGTGAGTCAACCAATATTTCGAGGGAGACAGTGCCAGCTGACATTGATTGCCTTTCCCAGTGGGCGATCAATTTCCCAGCGCCAGTGTTCTTGGTATAGACCTTTCTCCTATTCAACCTGACTGGTTACCGCCCAACGTTCGCTTTATCGTTGACGATGCCGAGTCTCCCTGGCTTTACCCTCGTAATCATTTTGACTACATTCACTCTAGACACACCGTCATGGCCTTGAAAGACTGGATGCGACTCTTTCGCCGTGCATTAGAGTTAGTTTTTCACCACGACCCAAATGGAACCTTAATGCTGATCCACTGATCCCAGGCATTTAAAACCAGGCGGCTGGATTGAACTGCAGGAAATTCACCATTCGCCTCGAAGTGCAAACCTCGATGCGGTTCTGCCTGAAACTCATGAAGTTGCCCAGTTTTGGTCTCACGTAAGTGAAGGACTGGGAAACTTGGGTGTGGATCTCAACATCTCCTCAGGCGGCCAATTGACCAAGATGCTGCAAGAAGCTGGCTACGCGAATGTCACTGAGCGCGTTTTTCATGTACCAATCGGCACGTGGCCCAAAAATAAGGTACTCAAAACTGTCGGACTGTATTGGCGCACGATTCTCCTGGACGGTTTGCAGGCCATTGCGCTTGGACCAATGGTACGTGGACTGAATTGGAATCGCGAAGAGGTGGAAGTCTTCCTTACCGGCGTTCGGAGAGCTTACCAGGACAATGCCGCGCTCATGTATATGCCTCTTCACATCATTTATGCCCAAAAACCAGAGTACATGGAGTGATTATCACCAAAAGCACATAAAGGGAGGTCAGCCGAGAGCTGAACCCCGTCGAAGCTATAGGCAAAAATGCAAAAAACGGGAGAATACAAGGAGCAGGCTGTATATCTTTCTCAGAATTTCGAAACTTGGTGTTGACGGGAGCTTGTACACATGGTTTGGAAGCGTTCATGATGTGGATGATGATATGTTGCACCGGCTACGAATGATCATATTATCGTGTTATGGTTGAGCATGACAGTTCGATATTTGACCAATTTTTTCTACTAGCACAGTTGTGGACTCAAGTATCGCTACATGCATCAGGCCTTGGGGGCCTCGATAGAGATGCGGACGCATGGACAGACTTCGCTGTCCCTTCCGACCGACTACACAGCCTGCTGGCAAAGGGCCAGAGAGGTACATGCGAACAGGGGAGAAGCATCCCGGATCGTTATCGTTATAAACTTTTCACCTGGTAGCTTACACGTCAACTAGCAAGCAGCTTGGTCTCAGGTATCAGAGAGGTGCAGATAAATCCGCTGCTCCGCCCACACCGGAACGGAATACCGTAGCCATTATTGGGATTCCTCGAATACTTGCCAACTTGTGGTGGGTGAGCGGTGAATGCACGGAATGCACCGCGACCACTTTTATTCGTCTGCAGCGGCTGAGAGCCAAAGAGCCTACAGGCTACAGGTTGACTGAGGCGAGGAATAAAGAAAGACATTACCAGTTGTATAATGCAGCAGGGTTCAAAATCTACCAATCACAACAGGGCAGCCACGGTCCAATCGCGAAACCGCCCACGCCATTGGGACAGAAGTGCCGGGGTGCCGCCCTTGCATGCAAGCCGACGCGGGGGTTGGAAGTTCTGGACAAGACTGACCTGTCGTAATTGACCCCATGTGGCTTTTGCTAGATTTTAAGCTGCATGGAGCCGCCCTGCTCGGGTTTCGATGAGACCTTGGAGAGTCACAACTCCCGGCCGAGCTAGGCTACAACATACAGACGAGGCTACTTTGAGCGACTTCAAGAGCCCAGCTTCGCACTGGCACAGCACCAGTGCCCACCGGCTTGTTCGAGCAGGACCAGCTCGGCAGGGTTTTCATTGCTCCGCCTAGTAGGGTTGCAGCGCATTGTCACGGTGGGGATGATTTTTATAATTTAGGGGCGCGCGTGGGAGGCATTGCGAGCCGAGCTCGTGGCGACACGGTCAGTAAGGAGCGAGCTCATACCCTTTGTTTGTGACCCTTTCAGACAGAGATAGTCACTAAAACTGGGTTGATATTTGCGCCAGAGTCACTACCCAGCTGTTAACAGCGCTGCCACTATTTATCTGAGCATGCTTGTACCAGTACGTAAGCTGTCCCGCTGCCTCGGGTGCAAGTGGTGGCGCCACTTTGGGTGCAGCTCCTGAACCGCTTTGCCTACCTACCTACTCTAGTTACTACCTGCGTGCTGCTACCACACACCCACCATACCGCGTAAAATATAACTTGCCGCAGAAGGAGGGTGTGCTTTATGCTTTCCCCATACTCTACTAGGTCGCAGATGCGATACGCTCTTCCATCTTGTTGCCTTGCATCGGCACAGCCTTCACCGGATACGTGCCTTTCGGGTTTTACTGCCCTTCAATACATCTGAGCAAGCACATCCGAAGCTATTTATCGATCTCTTCCCCATTACTCACACGGACGGCAAACCTGTCGCAATCCCTGCTTAGACATTCAGCTGCCTGCACGCACTGGCAGTTGCAAAATGTAGGTAAATGTCGTTCCATGGTCCATAAAGTCAACAACCCTACCCATTTGAGCTGTATATGCTTTACCTTTTACCAGACCCCGCCCTGCTGCTGCACGACGTCTGAGTTGCCTTCCTGATGCAGGTCGGGCCGCACCGCAATTCCTCAGTGGCTTCAAGAAGCACGTTGAGTACGCACATACTCGAAGCAGCATCTACCATGTGCTTGCAAGGTATCAATGCTGTGCGGACTGCAGTGCACTGTTTTATCGCTAGCAAGAGCCCATATGTGTTTCCCGTTTGCACCTCGACATGGACAATCACATTGACAACCATGCTTTTTACTTTGGCTGCTGGGCGCTTCTGCGCCTTCAACTCGCCATGCGCCGACGTTACCATGCCGAAATCTGCGGGCACTGACCAATTTCTGTTACTTAATGTTTTCGTCCAATTTAAGCTGTTAACACCTCACGTTGCAATTGCATTGACATCTTTGCCTCGGCTGCTAACCTCGGCCAGAACCATATTTCGGGCAGTCCGAAGAAGACGTTTGACCACTGCATCCACCGAAAATGGGAAAGTTCAAGTCTTGGATTCAGGGCTCAAGTGCCGGACCATCTCGGTCAGCTACGACGGAGGAGAAGAAGCTCAATCGGCGATCTTTCTCTGGCATTGCACAACTCAAGTCAAAACGGGAGACCGAGAGTCGCGTAGGCGCCAGAGAGCAAGATATCCAAAGCAGGGTTTCAAACCAAATGAAGCCAGATTTGTCAGCCGATTCTCGCATGATCCGTCTCGCAAAGATCATCAGTGCAGAATCCAATAAGCTTGAGAGCTACTGCAGAAGCCATGGCATCCCCACTCCGTCGTTTGACGCAGATGCCCCGAAAGATTTTCCAAAGCTCCCAGAGGATATTCAAAAGAGCCGCCATGAGATTATTTTCGCTGCGAGCGAGCTTTCTAGTCTCGTTCGTGGCCCGCGCGAGAGCGTGAGATGGGGCGTCTGGGGTGTAAGTTGATCAATACTCGATGGTTCACGCGACTGACACTGATACTAAAGCACAGTTCTTGGACTCATTGACTCTTCAGATTATTAATTATTATGATATCGGTCAGTTCTATGTGTGTGATTACAAAAATTGTCTATAGTCTAATTGCTTTCCAGCCACTCTTGTTCCTACTTCGGGCACTATCTCCCTTGCCGAACTACAGTCCAAGACATCATTGGACTCGATAAATCTTGCTCGAGTTTTGCGCCACGCAATGACGAGTCATATATTTTGCGAGCCAAAGCCAGGGATCATTGCGCATACTGCATTGTCTCGCTGCCTCGCCGAAGATGATGCCCTGCAGAATTGGATTGGCTTCAACTCGGAAGACATCTTTCCGGCAGCAGCCAACGTACTGAAGTCTCTTGGGGCGCATCCTGAAGCAACATCTTTGACAACAACTGGTTTCAATTTCGCATTCAACACTGTCGGAACGGAACCCATGTTTGTCACTTTTGGTAAGAATCCAAAAGCCGCAAAAAGAATGGGCGCCGCTATGTCCAGCCTTACTGGAGGAGAAGGATATGAGGTTAGGTATTTTGTCGATCATTACGATCTTTCGGATGTCGATAAAAGCAGCGGAACTCTTGTTGATATTGGTGGCAGTCATGGCTTTGTTTGCGTGGACCTTGCGAAGAAGTGGAAGAACATGAAGTTCATCGTCCAAGATCTACCGAAAACAGTTGAGAGCGCCCCAAGCCCTATTTCAGAAGATGATTCTGTGGCCAGTCGGATAACGCTTCAAGCCCACGATTTTTTCAAAGAGCAACCCGTTAAAGGAGCGGACGGTGAGCCAAAAGTCAATTTGTTTTATGTTGCTCTAATTAACTAACCTACTTGGTAAAGTGTATTTTTTCCGCTGGATCATCCACAACTACTCAACGCCATATGCAACTGGCATTCTCAAGAATCTCGTGCCGTCCCTGAAGCCTGGCGCACGAATTGTGATCAACGATCATTGCCTACGACAGCCTGGCATGGAAAATCCTTGGGATGAGAAGTTGATGAGAGGCATGGACATGATCATGCTTACTCTGCTGAACGCTCAGGAACGTGACGAGAATGAATTCAAGGCATTATTCGCTGCGGCGGACCCACGCTTCAAATTCCAGGTGAGTCTAGTGTCTGGAGGTTTTTCTAGGGATATACAGACATACAGGGCTGACCAGCACTATCTAGGGCGTCACCAGGGTAGAAGGCTGCCGCATGAGTGTCATTGAGGCTCTATGGGACCCAGAACAGGACCCGGCACCTTCGGGCGATTTGGGCGGGGATGAAAATGACAAGAGTTAGTAGATCATACAATGTGATCAAGATTTAATAGAATTTTTTCTTGAACTTGACCACTTTTCCCTAGTAAACTCGAAACCCAGCGTTGTCCGAGCGCTCTGCTTTTGAAAGGTTGGGCTGATCTAGGCCATAGGAGTTTTGGACAAATCTATGAGCTACAATAAGCCACCTCGTAATCAACAAGTAAGCTCTAAGCGTGATTGGTTTAGTGGTAAAATTCTCCGTTGCCATCAGCAACGTTCGGGGAGCCCTGGGTTCGATTCCCAGATCACGCATTTTTTGCTATCTGCTTCAATAGTTTTCTTGCTCTCTATCAGCCGCGAATGTGGTTTGTTTTTTGCACCATTGTCTCGAAATGTGTATGGTGACAGATCAATGTTTACTATCGATAACTAGCTACTACATAGGGCCTGCTGCAATAAGCCCGGATTTTCCGTTCTGAACAATCAACTTTGACAACTCGAAGACTGTCAGCTCGCTCAATATCTCGAAGACAGAGATATTTACTCCACAATTTCCAAAAACCCAATTCCGAACACCGACCGCGACGAGCGAGTCAACCCCGTAGGCACTTGGAGGCCGAGATGGGTTGATCTCGTCAGTGGCCATGTTCATTGACTTAGCGAGCATGCCGGCAAGACCACTGCACACGATGTTGGTGGCGGTTTCAGCATCCGTGCAGCCCATCAATCTAGCCTTGATGCTTGGGCTGACTGGCAGTGTAGGAGCACTTAAGTCCGGCTCCGGCATATCGACGATCTTGAGATATGAATACATTGCTGTGCGGGACCAGTACGGGTCTGCCGGCTGATTCTGCAACATTAATCCGCCGGTGCCGACACCAAGAACAATTTGAGGCGGTAATGGCTTGCCACGAATATTCTCTCCGATTATTGCATGCTTGACTATGGTCAGGAAATCATCATGACGAATGCCATAGAAGCCACTGGCTCGCAGAGCATCCAGGATGACTTCATCGTCTGCCAGCATGCCGGCGCCAAGGATAGGGCCCAAATCGAGAGACATAGCTCTCGTCCCACGTATGTTGAGGTTCTTGGCTAGAGCGTCGAGGAACGCATTACCAGCAGCATAGTTCGCCTGTCCGCGAGTGCCAATGACACCTGCAGAGCTCGACAAAAATATGTAGAATGGGGTCTGCCCGGTTGCTTCCACTGCTTCAACTAGATTGTATGCGCCCAGAGCTTTCGGCTTGAAGCCAGAATTCCAGTTTTCATATGTCATGTTGTCGAACACAGCATCTCTAATAACAGCTGCGCAGTGGAACACGCCGGCAATGGGCGGCATGACCGTCGAAACGGTGCCTACCAGAAGATCTTGAAGATCGACCTGGTTGCAAATGTCAATAGCAAACGCCTTGACTGTCACTCCTTTCTCAGAAAGCCCTCTGAGAAAACACGTGGCACTCGAGGAAGAAGCCCCAGATCTGCTCAAAAATGCAATATTCTTTGCCCCGTTGTCTGCCAGGAGCTCCGCGATACTTCTTCCAAGCCCTCCCAGTCCGCCAACTAAGACATAAGTGGCATCCGCGTATATGCATTCTTCTAGAGGAGTTGGAAGACTTTGTTGCAGAACGTGAACGAGGCTTGCGTGTTCTTGAGTCGAGCCCGCGATGATGGACACAGAACCGAGATATGGAGATTCACTGACGGCTTCCATGGCATCATGCAACTGAGATACATCAAATAGCTGTTTGACAGTCGGGTCCGTCATCCAGTCCAAAGAGGTATTCGCAGTGAGTTTGTTCGCTGAGTGTATCATTTCTATCGCAGGATACAGATCCTCGCTGAGCAACGTGGCTAGATCAAACCGCACTATGGTCACGGGAAAGCTCGGTCTGCTGACGGAAGAAGGATTCTCTCCAGAGTTGAAAAGATGTACGATTGTACCACCTAAATTTGTTAATTTACACTCGATGCTGCTGCGAAGTTCCAACTCACATCGGCGAACGCATGCGACCAAAAGGTGCATGTCGTTATGCGTCGGATTGTAAACGAGGTCGACTCCTCGACCTTGCGTTAGAAGTTTGACAAGAGATGGGTAACTATGGTAGTTGCCATCGAAGATGTGACCGTGCTCAATTCCACGTTTCTGCAGAATATCCCTTTGTTTGTCAATGTCCGGACCCATGACCGTAGCGAATACGGTGGCTCCAGACAATAGAGCGAGTTCTACGGCCGCAAGGCCGAACCCACTTGCGCCGGCATGAATCAATACTTTCATGCCTTGAAATAACCTGCCGGTGACGAAAAGCGCATAGTATGCGGACAAGAAGTGACTGGGTACAAACCCAGGCCTGTGGTGCATTACCAACGCAGCATCAGCATGGACTGTTGTGCGTAGCCCGTTGCCTCCGGGGACCAAACAGACCACCTTGTCGCCTATCTGATAATGGCTCATGTCGCTTCCTGTAGCAGAAACATAGCCAGTCACATCGTAGCTTTGCCATTTGCAGACTTCTTTCCCCTCTGACCCTTCGCTGCGAGCATGTAGAATGGTGGACTCAAATGAAATGGCGACCTCTTGACAATCTAGCTCACCGAGCTCATATTGTTTAAAATGAGAAGGTGAAGCAAGCCTTGATGATGGGATATCAGAGTGAAGTAGTGACTCCAATATTTGGCGTCCGGTCTTACCGTCCTCTGTTCGGAAGGGCTTTTCCACCACATTTTTGGAGCTATCGCCGTTTTCGATAACTTCATTCAAATGATCCAGAATTTGTAATCTAGGAACAAACAACGCTCCGTCTTTCTCCGCAAAGTCCACGTCGCGAGGCTTGTCACTGAGAGCTGGGTCTGTTACACTGCGACAGACGGTGACAAGCATGTCCATGATTCTCGATCGAGAAAGTGATGAATCCTGGCTTAAGTCAAACGTAGCGAATGTTTTTTGTGAGTCTTCAGACATGAGGGTTCTCGAAAGGCCGATGATAGGTGAAACGCGAGGAGCGGTTGATGTCATGTTAGCTCCTCTTGTGACCCAAACAATTGTTTTTGCGCTGCTCTGTAGCGAGTGAAAGGCCTTGAAATCTGCTTCGCTCCAGTTGAAAATGAATCCCTCGTGAGCTTCCTCCGGAACATAATCAAGTAGCGAAATATAGAGGGCTTCTCTTGCAATGGATCCATCGCATGCTGCGTCTTGAAGTTGCAGACCTGAGAGATTAGTCGCTGGATAGTTGACTGCAAGATATTGCCGAAATTGAGCCTCGAAAAGAGAAATTTGTTCGGAAGGCTCACTAGGAAACAGAAGAACAATATGAAGAGGCATATACCGCTCTGTATCCTGAGCGGAAACTCGGCGCATAGTCAATCGCATGCTCTCGTCCTCCTCAGCAAAATGGATCGTAGTCCCAGTGCTCTCACACCACTCGACTTGCAGGTCAGCCAAGCTCCAGCCTAGATCAAACCCGGAATCGCATTTTTCTTCCTTTGACTGCTCAGAGATGCTGCCAACTGCATCTAATTGAAGCTGAAGCATCACCCCGCCGGGCCGGAGGAAGCGCTTGGCTTGCCCGACTTCATCGTCGCTCTGCCCATCGATCAACACGAGATCATATTGGGATTGTATTGAAGAAAGACCCGGCAGTTGTTCGACGTAGCTACTGAATGGAGCTAGCTTGACATCGTCGAAGCGCAGGCTGGGCTGCTTTTGATTGACATAAGAATACTTCGCAAGGCGCAGCGGCTGGTTTGTATTTTCCGAAGCTGCTAGTAAAGTGCATTTCGCGAAGCAAAGTGCGCCTCCAATCTGGAGCACGGAAAGATCGGAGTTCTTGTGACAAAGGAGCGAGATCGCATGTTTGAAGGACCTGAATTGAGCGGTGTCGGAGTATTCCTGCCAAACAATCTCCGTGGCCAGATTCCGATAGTTGGGAAGGAAAGAAGATTCAGCTGACGAATTGAAAAGCTCTCCGCTGAAATGGAGTCCATTAATAATGACCTGATCCAACGGTCGATCCGTGCAGCTCATCGTTATCTGCGCCTCGGCTTCATCGAACTGACTTGGTTTGGCAATAGCATGGCCGAGAAACTCTCGACTATCACTCAAATCCAAGTTGTCGGATACAAATATGCTCTCAATCAGGTAAGGAATCCTAGGTACAGGGTCCAGAGCAAAGAGTGTCTGAAACATCGAATCCAACGTCGCGGGGTGAAGCAGATGTGGGTGCTCAAAGTTGGCCGGCATCTTTGATCTCGTGTCTGGGACTCGGATCTTGCTGACACAACAGTTGACCCCTTTCTTGACTTCTAGAATATTGCGAAACATTGGGCCGTAAGAGATACCAACAGTGTCCAAGTGTTCATATAGTTGTCTCGGTTTGACCGAGGTGGTGCAATCAACGCTGACTTCATCTTGTTTTTTGCCAAAAGCCGCAAACAGAGCGTCCATATCCTGCGATTGAGAGCAGAAGTGCAAGCTTCCAGTTGCATGCTTTTCCCATTCTTTTTCCAAAGCTTTCGAATAAATAGAGAAGGTGAAATGGCTGTTTGGGAAACGGCCATCTTCTCCGTTGGTTTCAGCTCTCATGTTCAGTGCTACCTCGACACCATGTGTACTGTTTGGCACAATGATGGCTTTTTTGAAGCGCAGATCTCGTATCTCGTAGCCGATGAGATCTGCGAAGCTTCCTTTCAGCTGCCTAGCTCCCTCTAAGACCATGGAAATCATGCCAGCGGCGGGGTAGATGAACGTTTTCTGAACTTGATGATCTTCGATCCAAGGATTCTCGGAAATTCTGAGGAAACCGCGCCACCGAGGTTCAAAAGACACAGAATCGGCAGTTGGTGCTCCAATAAGGTCTAAGCGACCAAATTCTCGAAATCTGTTTGCCAGACTGAGGTGAGACTCGTGCCAGTATGACTTGGTATGATTCCATGGATATGACGGCAAATTAGAGAGGCACTTGAGCTGTGAATGGGGGACCCGGCGAGAAATACCGCTCTTGAGGCTGACTGGATAGCCAGCGGACCATAGTTCTCCGACAAGATTGAGTATAGAAGCCATTCCCGGACGACGCTCTTCCAGTGCGCTGAAGAATTGCTCAGGTTTTGAGCGGGCCACAAGCGTATCTAAAGCAAGTGTTCGCAGAACAGTCGATGGGCCCATTTCAATGAAAATAGATGGATGCTGATCATCTGGAAGAGCCATCAGAGACTCCATGGCTGATGAGAACTGTACAGGAGAGACCATATTCTTGCCCCAGTAACTGGCGTCGAGACTCGAACATTGAATCTCGCCACCAGTAACGGATGAGAACATTCGTACGACCTTTCGACCAGCCGAGGGGCAGACGGAGCTGATATTGTGGACATAACTTTCTTCAACCCTTTTCATATAGGTCGAGTGATAGGCCATGTCAACTGGAAGGATGCGATGACGGATGTTTTGTGCCTTGAGATCACGGGCGGCATGCTCAATCATGGCACGTTTTCCGGACAGCGTAATCGAATTTGGGCTGTTGATGCAAGCGACTTCGAGAAGCTCAGGAAGTGTACTGATGTAAGAGATAGCTTGGTTCAGGTTCATGGCAACCGCAATCATACCACCTTGAAATTCAGGTAGCTCACTCTGCAATGTGGATGCCGCAAGGCCACGATAATAAGCCACTTCCCATGCTTCTTCACGAGAAATGGCACCGCACGCAAAGGCAGCTGCAATTTCGCCGGATGAATGCCCAACCACAAAAGATGGCTCTATTCCCAATGATTGCAGCAAATCAACAATGGCAATTTGGATTGCCGTTGTTGCCGGCTGAGAGATGTGCGCGCTTGACAGAGCAGAGTCGGCAGCATCTTTTGAAAGTTCTTCAATCAGATCGAAGGAAGATCCTAGAATAGTCTTCAGGTACCAGCTGGCAGAGTTGATGCTATTCCAAAAGACCGGAAAACATCTCAGATCCAAGCCCATGCGAGCCCACTGTGATCCTTGGCCGCAGAACAGGAAGCAGAGCCTTGGAGATGAATGCTTGGTAGAACGAGTCGCTGTGTACTCGGACCGGCTCATCTGCTCCGCCAAGTTTGAAACTGAATTGGAGACGAAAAATGCTTTCCACTCAAAATGTGACCGGCGGCATCCCATTGTGTAAGCATAGCTTGACAAAGAGTCATCCGCCACAGTCGTCGAGTTGCTAAGCATCGATGCATGTTGAGACACCAATCTTTGGATTCCAGAGCGCTCGTGGGAAGACAAACAGAAAATTTGCCAGTCTACTGGATCCGTGCGCTCGTGCTTTGAGTCAGAGGATGCATTGTCCAAGGACAAGGACGAGCCATTGACTACTCTGCGACTCGTCGAGTTGTGACGGGCAGAATACTGCTGCGCCGCGAAATACTCGGCAGCCCCATCCATAATTACCTAGAGAGACTCTTGTTAACAATTATACACATAATTAGAAAGCTCACACTTACGTGTGCGTTGGTCCCCCCAAAACCGAAGCAATTGACGCTCACTCGCTTCTTCATATTGGACGGCCAGGGCTGCGCAACGCGCGACACCTGAAATCATGTGTCAGCTGTAAGTAGCAACAAGAATGTACAACGTCAACTACCTGAACCTTCCATGATTCAAAATCGATATCAGGATTTGGAGTCTCGAAATTGATATGTGGGGGAAGCTGCTCCCGCTCCAGCATTAGCACGGCCTTGATCAAGCCGGCCACGCCGGCGGCCCCTTCGAGATGTCCGATGTTGGGCTTGATGGAGCCCACGAATATCGGATTTTCCGGGG
Source organism: Beauveria caledonica (assembly GCA_030777785.1). Taxonomy (NCBI): domain Eukaryota; kingdom Fungi; phylum Ascomycota; class Sordariomycetes; order Hypocreales; family Cordycipitaceae; genus Beauveria; species Beauveria caledonica. The sequence continues at coordinate 11,238 of JAPFSE010000791.1, read as the reverse complement.
TGCGAGCTGCTCCAAGCGTTTCGGAGATGGCCTTTAACTCGCGCCAGTCGCCTGCTTGTGTGCCGGTCCCATGGCATTCGACATAAGCAGTATCGGAGCATGAAAGGCCAGCAGCCTTATAAACGGCTTTGATATTCAACACTTGGGCCTCTTTACTGGGAAGAGTAATACCTACACCATGATTAGCATACAAATTTGCGCATGCGATGATATGCACCCTCACCGGTAGTTCGCCCGTCTTGATTCACTCGTGTCCCGCGAATCACAGCCCGGATGGGGTCATTGTCTCTGATAGCATCAGAAACGCGTTTCAATATTACGACACCAACACCTTCACCCCGGCCATAGCCATTTGCCCGAGCGTCGAATGTGAAGCACTTGCCATCTGGGCTAAGAAAGTTTAGTGCTGTCATCGGCATGATGGTATTTGGTGTCAGAATCAAACCAGCCCCAGCAGCGATAGCCTGAAAGATTAGCGGAATGAGTGAATGAAGAAAAGGAAAACTTACCAAAGATGATTCACCGGAACGTAGACTTTGCGCCGCTAAATGAATGGACACGAGACTGCCGCTGCAGCCTGTATCAAGCGTCATGCTTGGACCATGAAGATTGAAGTAATAAGAGATGCGGTTTGCCATGATGGCAATGCCATTCCCCGTTGCGGCATATTTTGGCTGCCAATCTGGATCACGCAAGCAAATTTGCTCATAGTCTGGACCGATATTAGAACTTGATAGCGAAAGAATTGGCAAAAGACTTGTACCTTTGACAAAAGAGCCGACATAAACAGCGGTATCGGTGCCGTCGATATCGTCTTTAGTACATCCCGCTGAATGAACAAGACAACTTGATTAGCCCAGTGTGCCAAAAAGAGAAAGTAATTTGTACCATTTTCAAGAGCTTCGTAGCAGACTTCCAGAAGCAAGCGTTGCTGAGGATCAATCGCCTTTGCCTCGGCGGCGGTAATAGAGAAGAACTTGAATGTCTGAATTAGCCAAGGAAACGTCTTGAAAGAAGACTTGGCCTACTGGAGCATCGAACTCTGCAACATTCCCCTTGAGAAAATGACCCCCTTTGAAAGAAATCTGACAGTCTATTAGCGTAGCCCACCGGAAGGAAGAGCTTACTTACAGATCCTTCGCGATCACCGCCGGGGTGGTAGTAACCATTGATGTTGAGTCTGTCCCGGGGGATCTCCGACCACTGAGATTCTCCACGTTCTAGCGTTTCCCATAATGCTTCCGGGGATGATGCGTCGCCAGGAAATCGAAGTCCGAGACCTATGATTGCAATATCGTCCATTTTGAAGGTGCAAAGGCCACAGCACTGAACCAAAGATCGAGAGACAAGTGAAGACAGGCAGTCAAAAAAAAAAAAAAAAGAAAAAGAAAACTATAAATGACTTGAAACGAATCTTCTTTTTTCAACCTTCTATTTGTGGATTTTCATTCCTTTATAACTCGCTCGGGCATCCCAATAACGAGAGCGCGCCCGCAAGCAGAGCTCTCGTTCACGCAAACAATGAGAGCGCCCGCAAGCAACCCTCAGGCACCCCGTGGGACTTCCTGTCCGCGAAGGCGAAGGTGTTTGTTGTTGCTTTGGCTGAGGCGTAAATAAGTTTACAGCAAGAGTCGTCGGTGGCTGCTTGAGAATGAAGCGGCAAAAAACAGAGGTGTAACTGGACCGAGACCGGAGCTCATGCAAGAGTGCGTGCATATGAGAGAGCAGTTGATTGGACGGCTACTCGGGATTTTTGGCAAGTTCACAAAAGATCTGTCAGCTATGCATTGATTGCTTGTTTGGAAGTCGCCAAGTTACAGGATCCAATACAGGCTCACTGCAGACGTGCGTTCTGTACGGTGCCTTTGACAAGTGTTGGATACTACTCTTCTGACGTGATTGTAAGAAAACCCAGAAAACTAACCACCAATCGGCTAGACTAGACACGACTAAAGACGTTTTCAATCAAGTGCAGGACAATATGAGAATGGCGAAGAGAGCGGGTGTCGTAGTTGGGGAGATGTGTAAAAGGATAAAACGAATACTGCCTGCAATCTCCGTCGTATGGAGTGTTTGGTACACAAAAGAGTTAAATACGTCAGAAAAAAAGGGTCCATCCATTTATAACGAGATTTTGTATTGACCGGTGTATGTTGCCGTTGGCGCAGAACAACCTCACGGCTTTGACCCTCGCAACATTCCCCTTAGACGGTAAATCTTACCCTGGATCTGGGTCCTTCCGGGTGTCAAAGATTAAGGTGAATGGGAATGAAACTGACTAGCAAACAAAGAAAAAACAGAGATACGCCCACTTCTTGAGGCCTGCAACTTGAAACTTGACCAGAGCGGCAGCTCGTCAAATGACCGGCGACTTTGACCACACCGATCGAAGCACGGTCTGAGAGCTAGAGCCACACGAGACGGACGACGCGCGGATAAAATGTGATCGAGAGTGAGATTCCCATGAGCCGGCTCGGTGTTTTGTGGCTGGTGACGGTTACAGTTTACATGACGCAGTGGACAGACAAGTAGGCCACGGAGCACAACAGCATAAAGCCCGACTCTTGATATTAATTAATTCAAGCGCATCTTATTCATGTGGGCTCAAAAGCTTTATTTTGCTCTTATAAGTGATGAGTGCGAGACAAGGCTGATGTCCAGGAAGCAGAGGGCCAGTACGGAGGCTCAAGCCGTGACCATTCGTACGGCGTACGACACTTGATGCAAACATTTTCGAGGTCACGGATGACACTTCTTATTCGCCAACACATAGACAATAAATGCAAACATGTCGTGAGACAGAGACTACAGAACAAAACAGGGGCCAATGAGGGAAAAGAATAGTACGGCACGTACGGGTAGGTGCATTCTGAGTTTTCTCAATGGGTACGCTCTACCCAGAAATACCAATTTGTTATTGTGAAACATCAGCTACATCGTTCTAGATCGAGGATCTAGTCAGACAAGGCTTGTCGCAAGCGACCTATTCACCTGCCATGGCAGCGGTACTACCTGGCAGTAAATAAGCGACAAGAACATTGCACATGCTCCATGAGTGTGAGCCGTGAGCCGTGAGCGGAACAATGGTTGCGCTATACTTAAAATCGTAAAACCTTGCGAACAGGGCATAATATTCACCAAACTTGTACTTATTTCCCGTGGAGTCATACGCACGTTCTGAGTGCGCCCCTGTAAGAGTCGCCTTGCATTCGAGGTTATAGTACAATAATTGAAGTGATTACCTCAAGGTGACAAAGAAGTAGTTCGGTCGAACGATGGCGAATTTAAAATGTGGCCGCTGACCAGGCTCGCCTGCAGAGCGAGTATCGCAGCTTCGCCCACCATGCGACACGGAGGGGACACGGGATGTGTAGGTTTTGAAAGGCTAGTATTTGTACAACAGATGAAAGCTTAATGCGCCCGACAAGACATAATCGAGTGGTTGAAATGAAGTTGGACTGGGAGCATATCTTCTGGCAAATTCTCACCGGACCGTTGCCTGGCGTTCCTTCCCCATCAACAAGCTTCATGGATGTCCATGTCTTCCAGAATCTGCCTCTACCGTCGACGTGATACTTAGACTGCCTACCAAAAGAACTAAACTTTTCCTCTGTCAACCGCATCATTCTGGCTGTCCGTTTACTGTGGGCCTTACTTGCACACGCGTTAACATGCCAAACGCAATAGACAATGCCTTCCGGCTCTCGTTGACGTACCCGAACCCCTCTCTATGCCAAACGAATAACATGATAGAGAATAGCAGACGAAGCGATGAGCAGCCCTTGACAAAGCCAGAAGAAAGTGTCGTTGCAAAGAACACCACTGGCCGGCTTAGCCAGGGCGTCCTGGTCACATGGTATGTCGCAACATCTTAAAAGGCAAATGGAGCTAACTTATGGTAAATAGTCTCCTTTCAGGCCTCTTATTCTCTAGTCTGGATACTTCGATCGCTGCTACTTCATTAGTCGCCATCTCGCGTGAACTACAAGATTTCGGAAATGCACCGTGGATCGTGCTGGCGTACCTCTTGACATATATGGGCATGTGGAAACAAAGCGCAGCATACCTCCCAGGGATAAACTTCTGACCGTTTTCAAGGGTTTGCTATTGTAATTTCCAAGTTGAGCGACATCTACGGCCGGAGGAACATGCTCGTGCTGTCGTGGGTGCTCTTCACAGCATTTTCTCTTGGGTGCGCGTCCTCCAGGAGTATGGTAGCCTTGTATGAGCGGACGACCAACAATACATCATTGAAAATTACTGACATGAACCTAGAATAATATGCCGTGGCTTCCAAGGCATTGGCGCCTCCGGGCTTTACAGCCTGACACAGATTGGCTTGGTCGAGGTTGGCCCGTCGCATAGGCCGAGTTTGATTGGGGCTATGATCGGGGCTACTTTAACTATCGCGTTTGTGTTAGGACCGATCATCGGTGGCGTTATAGTTCAATTTTCAGACTGGCGGTGGCTCTTCAATATGAAGTAAGTTGCGATATCGCTTGCCTCTGAATCAACGCTGACAAACACTAGTATCCCCTTCGGGTTGATTGCGATGCTCGCTATTACAAATTTCTGGCCACCCGAAAGCGCTGCTAGTATGCTGTCTTGGAAAGCTTTCACAGGAATTGATTTCATTGGCAGCATCACAATGCTATGCAGCTCCGGCCTCCTGGTATTTGCCATTCAGCAGGCTGGATCGCAAACTTATGCCTGGAACAGCCCAGAGATTATCATCGCACTTGCAATCTCGGGGCTCTGTTGGCTATTGTTCATTGCGTGGCAGATTCTATTGGAAATCAATACGTTTGGCGGAATTGAGCCAATATTTCCCATAAGACTGATGCAGCGGCGAGTGTATGCCGCCGGACTGCTGTAAGTTACCCAGAGCTTCTCGGGGATAAAGTCTGCAATACTGACGAACCCTGGCATCTAGCGTTACTCTTCTGACCGGATTTCAATATATATCCTTGGCAATCACTATCCCAGAGAGACTTCAAATCGTTGATCGGCAATCAGTCCTGATGGCTAGTGTTCACCTCCTACCCATGCTCGGTGCATGTGCAACAGGTTCATTTCTGGGCGGCGCTATCTCGAGCAAGAAAAATAACACTGCCTATACTATTGTTTCAGCGGCGTGTCTTCAGCTTCTTGGGGTGACGCTCATGTCAATTATTCCGTCCAAAATTCAAGCTACGCAGTACGTCTTTCAAGTTGCATTTGGACTGGGAGTTGGCCTATGCTTCTCAGCAGCAACTATCATGACGAACTTGATAGCTCCCGAGCAGAGAAACAGAGCGGCTGCCCAGGGAGCTGTGGCCCAAGCGAGGGTACTTGGAGGCTGCATTGGAATATCGGTTTGTACTGTGGTATTCAACCGTCATGTAAATGGATCATTGCAGTCACAGCTTTCACCAGAACAGCTGGCACAAATCCACAGGTCGCCAATCGCAGGCCTACAATTTCCCATGGACAAACAAGAATATGTGAGGTCTGTTTATTCTCGTGCATTTGCAGAAGAGACAAGGGTTATGGTCGTCAATTGCGCAGTCATGGTAGCAGCCTCACTCTTCACCCTCGAGAGACATCCGCCAGCACTGGAAATTTTGACATCGTTGCCGAAAAGACAACAATCATCCCACAGAAACGGCGATTCGACAACAGAGCTTGGTGAATTTACGAGAATGCGGCATACTGCTTAGGCCAAGTCGAACTTAGCTGAATGGCGATGGTTGGCGCTGTCAAGAAAGAGGAAAAAGGGTCAAGGAAAAGCGTCGGGAAATATGCGACAAGCGAGGCAACAGTTTGTACAAAGGTCGAGGGCTTCGAAAGAAGACAAGGCTTTGAAATAGTTGTATTCGTCCCCCAAATTGATACTATGACTCAGAAGCTGTTTATTGCGAGATGGCACTGGTGATGGTGGGCTTGAAGAAGACGCTTACCACACCCTCCATCGTGAGACTTTTGGCAACCCCCTTGAGCTTCTTGTGGGCCGGGCACTCCTCATCGTAGTATTTCATGTCATCAACGCTGGCGAACTCAGTCTTGGCAACCAAGGTGAAACCTTGAGCGCGAGGGTCGGCCTCGGGCTTGCCGATGACAACTGATTGCAAGTATGGCCTTCCATCCTGAATGCAATTTGCGTCAGCATGTTTGTCATGGGTGAAACTACAGCTTCATGTATTTCCCTCACGAACCTTGGACTGGGTAGCCTCGAGGATCCTATACTGCTCAATCATTGTGTCGACATCCTCAGGTTTGGGCAGCTTGAACATGGTAACTCGGTGAACATGGTCGGCCATTATGTCGTTGTGGTGGGTTGGTTACGGCAAGAGTGTAGGTATGTGTTGGCGATCAAAGACGGATGAGAGCTCCTTGCCAGTTTATTTATAATGGAAAAAATCTAACCTGATTTCAGGCTCAATGGTCGCATGCAAGTCAAGCGTCGGAAGCGTGACTGCCGGAGGCAAGCGGTGCTTGCTTGCCGCGACGGCTTGAGTCGGATGCCATTAGGAGGGGCACCCGGCCACATTCCGAACATTTCCGCCGCCTACCCCGCCTCCACGGTTCCATTCAAGAAGAACTGGTGGTGCACCTGTGAGGTATTGTAATGAAGCCTCCTTGTGAGGTAGACTGCCGTCCGAAAAATAGTCAATTAATTGTTGTGATACCGCCCGCTCTCACCTTAGAGGGCCGCGCAATGTATGTCTACAGCCAGGAAGGGGATGGCCAGGTGCAGATGGCTTTAATAAAGGAACCAAAACTGGACGCTGGAACAATATTACTAAATTCTACGGAAAACCAATAGTTAGCGTTAGCGGAATTGGACTGGCTGGTCGGGAGTCGGAAGCCAAGAGCGTTCGGGGCGAGATCTGCGAGGCTAGCGGGGCGGGACCAGTTCTCCGCAGTCCAATGATTATCATTTCTGGAGCTTGCATCATCTTCGTCTTCTTACTTCGAATTTCATCAGCACAAGCATAAATTTACTCTCTGCAATTTCAACGCCATGTTTTGCAGCGGACGATGCCATTCCCTGCCCTTCGGCCAGTGGCACGTCGTTGACCACGAAGCTGCTTCACACCGCGGGACCACCTAGTATTTCTGTCCACTGCATAGGGTATATCATGCAATACTATTCAAACACCCAGCCGCACAACCCTTTTGTGGCGAATGCGCCGTCGTCTTCTACCACGAGTCCCCCGTGGCGGTCTAGCAGCGTTCGGAGGACACGTGTGCTCGCATGACAAATGAGAGTGGTGTTCTAGAGGAGGCGATCGAGGACTTGACAAATCTATTGGCTGAGCATGGGTACCGGGGTCGAGATTCTCCCGCAAACGCTTCTCCAGATACCTCTCAAGAGAGCAATCAAGCGGACGTCCCCCAATACAGCAGTCCAAGTAACCCTCTGTTCTCACAAGAGCTCAGCGACAATATCTTAGACGAAGTGCCATGGATGGATCCAACCTACACCTCAATCGATGGAATATTGATGGAAAGTAGATCAAGCTCGGGCCTTCAATTATGTCGTTTCAGAACATTTCAAGGTGCTATGGCACTACAGCCATGCATCTCCCTTCAGCATCAGCTCAACTTGTTCGACGCTCTCGAGGAGTGGGAGGCTAGCGGTCACCGGATATACAAAGACGCGAGGCTTTGGGCTTGCATCATACAAGCTTTTCCGGGTCTACCTATGTCATGTAGATGGCTGGCAGCCACGATTTTCAATTTCGCCAGTGACATGCTGCGACCGGATAACTCACAAGACTACATGTGGACAATGCGAGCATGGCTTTTCCATTGGTACGATTTTGCCACAGAGTTGTTCAGTGAACTCGAAATCGGTCTAAGCGTCCCAGAAATAGACTGGTTCCTACCACCCACCAGGAATGGAATGTCATTTCTACTAGGCGAAGAAGAATCCCACGAGGATTTCAGAAGCTCCGATGGAACCGTCGTGCACCACGCCTTATCGCCGGAAGCCACAGAATTCGTTCATGGGTCAATGCTCCGTCCCATCACCCAGAACCCTCTCCTGACTCGGCGTGGAATCCATGCTCCAACAGAAACAGCGCGGTTCTAGAGTGGTGACGCCGCATACAAGGTTTGCACAGCAAGAGGGAAACCTTGAGACACTGAGCCATGCTCTGCAGGAAGAAAAGAGGGGCATTTTCGCATTATGCAGATTGGACGATGATAGTGTTTGTTACTACACTCGGCCTAGCGATACAAGTAGCGAGCAAATTAGCGGTATTGATCAAAATCACATTGATGACGTCGTTGCACGTGCTATAATTTCCTGTCATTCGCAGGATGAGACATTCGAAAGGAATCGGTGGCTAAGACGACAATGAGACCTAAAGAATGCGACACGGAAAAGCATCGACTCAATTTGCGGAAAACAAACACATGTAGATGCCCCAGACAAGCCCAGCAAGCGCGCCGACCAAGTTCCGTCCCTGCACAGACCTGACCAGTGTAAAGTTGACGAGCGAAACAGCCGGCCAAAGCTTGTAGCCCGCCGCGACTAGGGGCCAAAACTCCTCCTTGGCCTCTGCCCACACGACGTCAAAGTCGACGAGGGAGAAGTCGACAGCGCCCGGGCTGACCCAGTAGCTGACGGCCTTGGATACGTTGGTAACGCGCGGCGCATGGGCGCTTGCCATGCGGAGGGATCGCGTAAAAGTGCTAAACAGCAGCGTGTTGACGGCGGCGCCGACGGTCTGGTCCAGGAGGAACTTGATGGTTGTGTTGCGCTTGGACAGGGCCGGCGGCGCGGGGTCGTCGTCTGTCTTTTTGGGACGAGCCGCAGGCTTCGGATGCGAGGGGAAAGAGGCTTCAATCAATTCTTGCCTGCCGTTGCAGTACACGCCACGTTAGCTTCCAAGCGCAAGTCTGTCAAGGACAAGAGGCACTCGACAGGCAGACATACCATAAAAAGTTGGGCGGCGTGCTAATCACGTTGAAGAGCAAGTACTGAAACACCGGGATCCAATCAATCGAGAATGGCTCCTGCGAAGCTGTTAGACGACCGACAACAAACAAAGTTGGCGAAATTTCTGTTCTCTGCAACGACCTGTATGTATTACCTCTTGCCTATAGGCCGTGATGCACTGCGCCAGGATGCTGCAAAGGACGCCGAGACCGGCCGACTGTATAGTCGCTGCCACAATTGGAGAAGGCATAGCGCTATTAGAGTCCGGCTCAAAATTTATTTCTGAAGTAGATAAAGGAAAGATGTCTGAAAAAGTCAATAAGAATTTCTCATTGGCGAGGTAGAATAGGGAGATGAAGGGTCTAGAAAAAGGTAGGTAGCTTAGACATGGACCATACTTTGTACTTATGGCCAGCACTGCATGTGGGGCCTGTCTGTAATTGCTTCGCATCAGCATGTTGGCTTTTTGCGGCGATATACGTGTCAGTATGTAATCGAACGATTTCGCGATGGAATGAAGCGTTCGTAATTCAGCAAATTCGGTAGTTCTTGCCCCAATGCCGCCATGTGAAGGCAGAGGCGTAGCATCCACGCATGATTCTATCAAGCAGAACTTGGAGTGTGTCGCGTTTTCTTCATTTCATTTCGCAGAAAGATTATTCTAGATTCGGGTTTGGGTGAACAGTCAGCCCGGATCGCTGTAGTGTACAGAACCGTTCGCACCATCTGGCATACATGCCCCTTTATGCTTTTCATACTCCCTCGTCGTTGCTAGTCAAGTGTAGCTGTGTTAGATATTCGAGCCATGAGCTAAGAAATACTAGCTATGAGTTCAATCGTCTGCCCTAAACTCAAAGCCCTTTGCTGTGAGCTGTCCATCGGCACCAGTCTTTGGAGTAACGTGTCCTTCATGCTCGCGTCAATACCCACATAAAGAAGAACTGCACGATATATGAGTAAAAGAAGAGGAACTGAGTTCGCTGGTTGCGCTTCGCCCTTGAGTCGGTTTGCATAGGCCCCCCGTTGCTGCCGGCGTTCTCGGGAAGCAGAACGTATTTCAGAGATCGCATCTGCAGTCGGATTAGTGATGACTTCTCAACCCAAGGCATATGTTACTCACGAGGAAAAGAGAGTTAGCAAGAAAGGTGTAGAGGAAAATGCTCCAGCCGACCCAACCGCCAGTGCCCTTGCCACCGTTGACGATTTCCGCAACAGCAATAGTGGCAATGATGCCAACAAACTTGTAGCCAGAGTAGGCAATTAAATCGAAAAGCTGAGACTGGCTGGAGATGCTCAGAAGGTAGCATCCGAGCTTCAGAGCGATAATTTCGACAATAACCACGACCAGTCCTTTCGTTGCAGTGTAACCGAGAAGCTCGGGTTGAAAATCGCCTCGTAGGCCGGCAATGAGAGTCGAGAGCAGGATGAAGGTCACAATGGCCATGACTAGAACTCAATCAACAGATGCTCGGAGAGAAGAATAGTGCGGGCTACACCAACCTGGAATATACATGTCGGGGCTATTGATGTCTTCCCGTGGGGGTAAGTACCAGCCCTCTTGGCCATTGGTTGCTGTGGCCTGCTTTCGCGCCCATGGCTTATGTCGCCAGGGAAAGAGCACGAGGAAGAGTTTGTTGATGACGTAGGAGTTAGAGACGTTGAAGTAGTGCTTGAGAGCCGAGACATTGACATAGCGACCGATCTGGAGAGCTAATTAGCCGTTGAGAGACAGGGAATGTAGGGCAGACGAGGCCGGACGTTTTGCTCAACATATTCTTGGCCGTGCTTGAAAGCTGTCTGGCCAAACTGCGCGGCGACCTGGGCGGTGGGATCATTCATGAATTGGCCATAGGCGCCGAAAACGTTGCCCGTACCGCCGCCTTGTTGCTGGTAGGGATTGCCGCCATAGCCTTGTTGCGACTGCGCGGAGCCCGGAGGAGGGGGAGGCGATCTGAGCTGGGGGACCGTCGATACGTGCTGCGGCACGGGGTGATGCAGAGGAGGCGACTGCCCATAGTTGGCTCTCTGCATGGTAAATATGAGTTGCCCGCAGCGCGTAGTTGGAATTGGCGGAACGGAATGAGAGACGAGAGACGGATGCGACTGTGGCCAAAGTCGGGCGCGGAGGACATGTGGTTGAGCTGGCCACTTTTGGCGAGATGGAAGCTGCGCTCCCTAACAAAGATACCTATAGCCTGATGGGCACACAGGTACGGTAGTAGCGCAAACGCCCCTAACCTAACCTAAGTCTCCTATTAGCGTAGATACTAAAGATAAAACCTTTATATAAAAAGTTAATTATAAATATC
>JAPFSE010000790.1:0-14864 GCA_030777785.1 Beauveria caledonica | reverse complement strand
ACGCTGACTAGATCAAACGCTGGATAGATACAAAGGCTGAGTAAATTAGCAAAAAATAATGTACTTGTAAGATATCCCCTAGCTAACATCAAGGTGTTACGTGTACTCAAGCCACTATCCGCTGCCATTGTTCATCTTTCTAGCCTCTATTCTACAGTTATTATCTCAGCATGTACGTTTTGTATATGCGTCGCAAGCTGGGCTCGAAAATAGAACCTCTCGGCGCACTGTTTGCACGCTCTCGTCTTGAATTGATCATGGGCACTCGGTCCCGTCTCCTGGGACAGACTCCAAAACGACCGGCGTTCTCTCTTCTGCTTCTTCTGTGCCGACTTTGGCGTCGAGGGCAGCTTCTTCCTCGGCAGCCCAGAGGATAGCACTGAGCCAGCAGCACTCATCCTTTTCTTCCTGCCACCTGACTCGGGAGGCGCAGTCATCTTCTCCGACATTGCTGGAGAGCAGGGGCCAACTTGGATACACGACTCGTCGATTTCGCCCTCTTCAAGCTCACCATTCATCCTCTTTGGGCCACTGTCAATGGAGTGTGCCTCGAATGAGTCAAAGTCGGCAAGAGACACAGGTTCGCTCAGATCAGATGATTCTGGTGAGTTTGGCGTCATTTCTGGGATATGCTCGACATTTTCAGGCGTGACAGTCGCCTTTTCAGCATCTGTCACTACAGGACTGTGCTTGGCAGACTCTTCTGGAGATGCCACAGGCTCGTCATTCTCCAGACTCTGCACGGTTCTCGTAACTTCTTGGGCGAGAGGTCCTTGGCTCCCAACTTGTAAAGCTGAGATTGGTGGCTTTCGACTCGATTCGAGGCTCTCCGTCGGCAGGCTAGCAGGCTCACATGGCTGCGCGGAGCGGCCCGGCGTGGTTGTGAGAGAATGCGGTTGCACTTTTGCCGCGAAAGAACTAAAATCCTCGTCCCCTTTCTCTCGTTTGATTGCGACAGTTATCGTTCCTGTAGTTGCTTCTTCGCCCATTTTATCTTCTGAGAGCAATACTATGCTGGGAGACTCAAGTTGCGTTGTTGGTAAAGACGCCGCCGAAGGGCTCGCACTCGACGAGTAATCAGTAGCAGGCATCGTCTGTGTCATGATCGAAATGGGTGTCCGAACGGACATTCTGGTATTGGCTTGCACTTCCGCTGCACCTTCTTGTGCCACTGGACCCAAAGTAGACTGATTCCACAAGTTGACAGCCTCAAGATTGTTCTTCTCCGCACGTGCAACGTCACAGTTCATCACCTCAACACCGAGTTCCTGGACAATATCCAAAAAGTCTATGTGCTGGTTTGGCATGGCATGGCGAGTGATCATATGATGTCTCGCGCCTTCTGCCGTCTTGAAGAGAAGAACGTCTGGATGCCGATGACATTGGAACACGTACCACTTGCCCCCGTAGCCGAGAATGGCTTGTCTTCTTCGCGAGTCCCTCTCTTGCTGTACATCACAGAGGTCGATACATAACCGAAGCTTCGGGGCATTGCTGTGGCTGGTCCGTGCCTGAGCAGGCGAGAGCGGTGGTCCCATCGAGCCGGCTGCCTGTCGCAGAGCCTCGGATGTATAGGTCCTCTTCTGTACCAGAGGATTCAAAGGCTCGGTTGGAGACGGACGCTTCAGCTATAGCTCGGTGTTAGCAAGAACCTAAAAAGAAATGCATTCGAGTGAGCCGAAAACTTACTGGGCGGCTGGGTTGGTGCGTCGGTGGTAGGGGTCGCTGCAGAATAGGCATAGACCGCATCTGATGCTGCGGTGCGGGTACTCCATTAGGACTGACAGCATGCGCAGATCTTTGGACCATTTGGGGGTGCGTAGAAGGAAAAGCTGAGGGGTGCGTAGGAGGTGGCGGAATGGTTTGTGTGCCGGGACGTTGCAGGAGGCTCTGATTCGGAGCCATCTCTCTAGGTGGAGAGGGAATACCAGAACGGCCCAGGGCATGATGTCCCGCAATGGTGTTCTGGGGAGACTTGGGCTTCGACATGGCCATGTATTTGTCCAGAGGCTCTTGAAAGTAGGCCGGGCCGAGAGCGTCGAAAATGCCGGCGGCGAATGTCCTGAGGGCAACATCCAGCGTCGTGTTGCGCACAAACGAGCTCTGCTGGGTCCTCATGCTTTCATTCAGACACTGCATCATGGTGCCCAGCCAGTCTTGATCCGACATGCCTCCCATCTGGCCTCGCGAGGCCATGACCCTCTGCTGGAACATTTGGTTGGCATTCTGATGGGCCGTGTGCTGCTGCTGCGGTGATTTGTAGGCTTTTGTCGCTTCCAAGACGTTGCCGATGCAGCCCTCGAGCCTGCCCACAAGCTCCAGTCGCCGGTCCAGGGTTTGAGAATTGCTGCGAGTGTGGCGATGAGCCGGACGTTGCGGAGGCCGGGGCGCAATGCGGGACATTGGTAGGTTGATGGCAAGCGATGGTTCAGTTGATGCAATGAACCAAGACGGACGGGGAACAAAACAGTGATGCGTAAGTTGGTTATAAGATGAGTAAATGCAACAAAACAAAAACAAAATAAAAGTATGACTGCCGGGGGGATTGTCCACCGATGCAGGGCTTGCCTCGATTCTATATACTTGAACTCTGCCAGGGCTCTATCCCCGACGGTGAAGGCGTGCTGCCACAGTCCATTTCCATTTCAATAACAATCAATTCACCTGGCCTCTACATAGGCCGCTATCCATATCGAATGGTAAGACAAGATCCAGCCCCATGCAAGTCGTGGAAGCGCCCTTGGTCAAGCCCGGGCCTAAGAATAGAATAGAACAGAGTAATGATGATTGGACAAGGGTTGCATGCAGTTCTCTCACAGCGGCGACCCGTTATTCGTCCTTTCTAGGGAGCATCAAAACGCCACCACAGCAGATCGTGGGCGGCAAGCCCATGATTCGTCCAGTCCAACCCTCCCCACACGGCATGTCGCAGACGGCGCTTAACTATAGCGATGCAGCCAAGTTGATGCTGGTGATGAATTGAATCCATATCGGCAAGTGATTCGCCTCGAAAAAGAGATGATTGGTCCAGGCTATCTCTACTATCCTCAAAGACTATTGCAGTACCGAGACATTGCCCCTCTCTATACACACTTGTGATGCGATCATAGTTTCACCATGGCTTGTGCACTTTTAAGCGGCCTCTTCACCCGGCCTAGTGACCTCACGAGAGCTTCCCTCCCCGCCGGAATGGTTTGAATGGCAATCGAATAGACAAGTCGACGTAGCTTCCTTCCCGCACTAATGAGCAACGGACAATGACAGGCTGGGGAGAACTGGTGGCAATTGATTTTAGCGGGCAAGCTTTACTTGCCACGTTTCGCAGCCTCAGCCGCCGGAGCTCCATTGCGAAAGTGTCCTATAGCCTAATCCGGATGCACATATGCTCTGCCCGACTCCGTGCAAAACCCCCATGCACCGCCCCATCGAGGTTTGGCTTGCCGCCGCCGACGTATGTTGATCAGCAAAATAAAATCCAGTTGTCAATGACAACGGCCGGTCAGCATGCAATGGAGTCCTGTTTTTGTTCTGACATTCTTACACCAGTGACGAACTCCTTGTGGCGTGCCGCGTACGTACCAGTATCCCTCGGGCGCGTAGGCATCACTAACGAGCGGCAGCAATCAAATGCGCCGAGCGGTTCATGCCAGTGCCCAAATCGACAAACCCTCACCAGGGTCCATCAATGAGCCTATTGCCCGTGTAAATGAATGTCTTGGCGACAGAGCTGCCGAACCTACAGTGGGTTAGCTACGGCTTGCTTGGCCGCCTCCAGGACTCTGGCGGTGTTGATTTGACAATCAATTGATTTTCAACACTGACGACCGCCGCTGTCGTGCATGGCTAGCGGCCTTATGTCGTCAAATATAGTAGGGTCCTGACAGCCATGCCCATGATTGGGTGGGAGAGGCTCGCTGTTGTCCACTACCACACTGGGCGCCTGCCCGAGGACCTACTCGACTTTGTCAAAGATTGCCGGGACAGAGGTGGCATCCGCAGGATCGCTTCTGACATGCAGGCCGACTGCGTATGCCGGTACTTGTTCTTTTTTCGGCTTTTCAGAACGTGACGTTGCAGCAAGCCTATATAGTTTGCCGGAGAATGCATGCGACGCCCTGTACTATTGGCGCTAACTACTGCCTAATATGAGTCGGATTGGCTTGCTATAGACATATTGCCAACTGCTCTATTTCTCTTCTTAACCTATAATTTAGATTTAGGTGATAATGAAGCAACATAATTGTCTGCGGGACGCGTAGCTATTTCTGGTATTCGCAATGCATGCAGTTCCTATTACGTCGTCATTCATATACATGATTGGCTTGCCATATATTGCTAAAAAGAAGATGCGGCACAACTTAATTACAGTCATTCATTGACATTACAATGCCCTATAATACCAAAAACACACATCGCCTCCATCATCCGCCATCATATTCTTGGCGGCCGCCGTGCCGATGCCAACGCCAACCTCCACAGCCCATACCCCACGCCCGTAGTGAGGAGCATCATGCTGCCCTGCAGCGCCGACGTGCTCGGCCACAACCTGCTTGCTATCCTACTTCCGACCGACTCCCTCGTCTGCCGCTCCACCTCGTACGCTGCTTCACCTCTCGCCTGCCGCTCCTTCATGTTAATGACGAGTCCACGCAGCGGGTCATCTTGCAGGAAGCGTGCCACACGCCCGTCCAAGTCCGACGTGCCGCCGTAGTAGCGCGCGTTGAGATAGCGAAAGGCGACGGCGTCTATATCGCGCCAGTTCTCCAGCGCGTGGGCCATGAGAAACCCGCCGTCGTGCTTGGTGCAGTCCCACTGGTCGGCGAGCAGGCTGCTCTTGTGCGCCCTTCGCTCCTCGGCGCGCACAACGGACAGAAAGGCGTTCAGGTCCTGTGAGATGTAGCCGTCGTAGGCGTGCTTCCAGGCGAGGTTGGCAATGTCGGCGTGCTTGAGCCACAGCGGAGGGGTAAAGTACTGCAACGGCACCACCCGGCTCCAGCCCCAGTCCAGCACCGCCGTGATGTCCATTGTGCTCTCGTCGACCAGGATGTTGTCCGGCATCAGGTTGCCGTGGCTGAGAACAAATTGCACAGGCGAGATTTTGGGATCGAGCCAGAATGCGGCGTGCTGTCGGAAGAGGTCCAGGTGGTACAGGCTGCTGTCAATCATATCAGGATCGACGCTGTCGGCGCCTTTGAAGAAGCCATTGTACGCCGTGCGGATGAGCGTCTCCGTATAATCCGAGGCACTTGGCAGAGAGTCAAGCTCGCCGTAGCACTGCTGTTGTAGGCGCCGAGGATCAAGCCCCTCTATTTCTTGTATGTTAATGTCTTTGGTGGTGATGTCGTTGGAAACACGAAGCTCGTTGCCGTCAGCACGATATAGTCTGCCAAAGGACGGAAAGGTGAGTCTTCGAAGTTGAAGTAAGATCCTCGCCAGTGATGTGTATAATTGCTTCTTCTTTTCCTTGTCCAGCAATTGGATATTGATCGAACATAGTTGAGTACCCTCGGCATAGTCCAGTATTAGGTATCTCGACAGGGGACTGTCTGCGCCGTCTAAACTATAATCCCGGATATGCGGTATCGGTATATCCGTATGTATCTCCAAGAATCTACACAGAGTTAGTTTCAACCCCCTCAGTTCTGAGGTATGCAGATTCTACTGACTTCATCGTTGTCACTTCCGAAGCCAGCTTGGACCGACCCCCGTGGCTGAGACACGGCCGTATCGGAATCCGGACCGTCCATTTCTCACCCGTCACAAACGCGACAAAGTAGCAAACATTGTAACTCCCATGGATCGCCGGCTGGAAAAAAGTGCAAGGCTGCTTCGCTGGGTGCCGCGACGACGCCAAGCGCAGGACGTCGCGGTCCTTGATACTAGAAATGAAGCGTGCTCGCTCCGTCAGGATGCGGTCCGCGACAGAGGCATCGTTGAACTGCTGTCGCCCCATAGTTTGGGGTCCAAAATCCGCTCGGTTTTGGCGACTGGATGTTTCTCGACGACGAGACAACGGCCGCTGAGCGGGCTTGTCTGTGGTGCCGTGTTTCTGATCGCTGGCGACGGCAATCTTGGGCATTACAGGTTTTGGCGGAGCACAGCGGCGGCACGTATTTGCAAAAGCTGCAAGCCGTGTGGAATGAGGCTTCTCTTCTATAAGGATTCGGCAGCCCTTGCTATATGAACGCTGATGACTGGGGAACGGAATAAATGACGCCAGATTTTGTACCTAGTGGAGTGGTCGTTCAAGCTTGCAGCTTAAGCTGTAGTGGAGCCAGTGGACCGAACCGACAGCTTCGATTTTAGCCTCGGCAGGCGGGGACGTTTTAGCACGACGGTTTACCCAACTCCGCATTCGAGCAAAATAGCGAAAAGGTACATGATTTTTCGGCGTGTCAAGTAAGAAGCCGGTATCATGTCAAGTAGCATCAAGGGTGTATCTATCGCGCAAGTCCGCTGCATACCCGATGGTGGTCTCCAAAATCATAGTAGATCCATGTCTACCAAGGTAGATGTAAACAGCTCGCTGTATTGTCTTTCAAGTAACACGCGTATACATCTTAACCCCAACTCATCGCCAGATAAAGGCAAGATGTTTCAGTAAGTGACTCGAGAATAATATAGAAACAGGTGAGAACAACATAAAGAGAGAGAAGAACACAATTGCATATATGTCAGGTATGTCGTTATAGTCGTGGCGGCTTGTGACAACGCAAACCAAACAGTGCGGCCAAAGAGCTTCAAGTCGAAACAAAAGAGACAGGGCGAAGAAGAGTGGAAAACTGATGGGAAAAATTTACCATTTTCATCCAAGACCCAACGCCATTGTCGGGACCGGACTTTGTGTAGCGAGAGTTGTGTATGTGTGTAGTCGAGGCCGGTTAGCCGCGTCTTCTTATGCATAAACCGGCATCGCAAAGATTATAAAACAAAAAAGGCCTCATCCGGAGCCCTTTCCCCTCTCCAAGATCTCTTTTTATATCGCGTCCTAATTCTGCAAAAACGATGAATCCGACTCCTAGACTCGGCTTATCTGACTCGTGCTCGCGCGGCTTCGCTCATCTTCTTCAATCACATCGCTCAGTCGTGTGGGGTGGTGGTGTCGCTGTACCGTCTCCCAGCCTGGCGCGCCGTAGCCCTCGCCCGAGTAGTCCTGTGGGTTGGAGTAAGCGCCTGTCCACTGATCGTTGTTGCGGGTGCCGCCCCCGGCCGGCGCACCAGAGGCCGGCGGCTCATGGCTGCCGCTGGGAGGATTGGTGGTTGCGGGGGTCTCGTACTCTTCTGCATCGTGCTCGGAGCCCGAATATGTGGATGGTGGCGCCAGGTATGGTATCTTTTTTCCGTACACGTCGAGAATCGGTTGCCCTTGCGCATCTAGTACGTACTCATTCTCGCGATACCCGGGCTCTTCTTGTGCTGCTGGAGCGGTTGCACCACGGTGGCTACCAGAACCTTCGGGCTGGGCGTAGTAACCACCGGCGTTGACGGGGGCGGCCGTTGAGCGGTGTTCAGTCGGCGTGCGGCTCGTGTCGGTAGATTGATAGGTTCCCGGGTCTCTGGAACTTGATTGTCTAGCAGCGTGGCTCTGCGTCATGGGAACAACCTGGACGCCGCCGACAATGGTCGGATGACCAGATTGCAGAGAAAGTGTGCGATCACGTTCTTCTTGCTCACGTCGACCGAGCTCTTCCCAGGCGCGACGAGCTTCCTCTTTTGAGATGGCAAGTTCTTTGCGCATTTCTTGAAGCTGTTTCTGCGTCTTGGAGACGCCACGTTCATTATCGACTGCATCGCGGATGGCATCTGATCGTTCCCGCCGTTCCTTCTCAAGCGCTTTTTCGAGGAGTGCATTCACTTCTTGGGCGCGCTCAAGCTCCGACCGGGTTTCGAAGAACCATCGCTGGAACTTGCGCTCGGAGCTTGCTCGAAGCCGCTGTAGTTCGACCACGGCGTGGAAAAGATTGGCACCAGCCGCAGACAGGTCGGTGACTTGGCGAGCAAGCTGTTGGCTAAGAGGGTCTCTATTCACATCGTCCTTGTTCTGTTCGAGTTTGCGGATCCAGTAGCTGGTGAGGCCCTCCCAATGCGCCGACAGCGTTTCCCATCGTTCAAACGCATGGGGAAAAGAATTGCGTGGCTTGGTGGGCTCAGTCGCCGCAGGCGCGGGGTCTGTTGGCCTAGACTCGGACACTCGGCGTTGTTGCGCGGCGGACCCTTGCGCAAGGTAGGCTTGTGACGGTGGCTGCTGAGGTGTCGCTGCCGTTGGTGGAGGGGCTTGCGCGGGTTGCGTGCGGCTGGGTATCCTTTGATGAGCCTGGGGTAGCTCTTGCGATGCTCGGGTTTGGCGTTGAGCAGCAGCTTCGGCTGCTTGTTGTTGCGCAATGTTGGCGCTTTGCCTGTCAGCAACGCCAGCTGACTGTCGCTCTGAATTACGTCTGCGCATCTCTTCCAATTGGCGTGCTTCTTCCTCGGCAAGGGCCTGTTCAGCTCGCTCCTTCTCTGCAGCTTCACGCCGCGCCTCCCTTGCCGCTCGCTCCATCATGATCATGCGTGGCCCGCGAATACCAGATGGTGAACTGGTTGGGACAGGAGCTGCGCTAGGTCGCGGAGGAGCTGCGCTGGTGGTTGGCGGGGGAGGGCCCCTGTGGCTGGAGGGTATTGCGCCGCCAGCTGCGGGCATTAGATCAGCCATGTTGGCAGATTCCTCAACCAAGTCTGGTGTAAAGGGATTGGGGTGGCGCAGGGCTTCTTCGAGTGCGTAGAGGATTGCGCTGTGTGTGCGCTTGGAAACTCGTACGGCAGGGTGCGCGTTGGAGGAAGCACGGTCGTTGGAAGAATATGCAGGTGGGAAGCCGCCCGGGTCAGTTTGCGTCGTCGAAACGTCGTCTACTTCTGTCAGATTTTGCTGCGAGAGCTGACGGTATCGGCGAGCGGCAGAGCGACGGCGTGCTGAGCTGTGGGAGGTCTCGAGGGCCGAGACGACGGATGGCGACTGGGGCTCACTCAGCGCAGAGATGGCGCTGTGGGTGCGACCAATGGGTGCAGCAGCAATTGGCGTTGGATGCTCGGGTCGGGGCGATGATGGATGCTGGAGCGGTGATGCTGGGATTCGACTTTGCGAGAGCGAAGAGAGCGACGAGACTTTGTCGGACCGGTTCGACTGGGTCTGCTGGCGTTGCTGGAGGCGAGGCTGGGGCCCGGAAGACGATTGAAGGTCGTCAGAGCCAGAACCACTCGGGCGAGAGCTGCGCAAGTGTCCGGCGCCTCGCGGAGTGGGAATTGTGGACAGAGCACCACCGGCTCAGGCGAGCCGGTGATGGGAGAAGGTGTAGCGGACACGCGAGGCGTAGGCGCTGCTACCGGCGGCGCGAAGGGAGCTTGCGACAAAGACAGGTCTCTAACAATGGGTGCGCAAGAGCGTATTGGGGTAGACTAAAGCGCCCGCGACGAGGTACAATGAGGTCTCGAAGCAATGCGGAGAATCGTCCCAAGATGAGAGGCTGGAATGCAGCAGTAAGCGACTTGGTGGTAGGACAGGCAAAGGGGGAGCGAGACGGTAAATTGGCGAGGTCACACCAAATGGAAACGCCACCCGTCCAGTCTGCTCCGTGTCGCAGAGGCAACCGCAGAATGCGGGAGGACAAGATGAGAAAGAGCAGAAGGGAGTAGGTGAGACCGGGCCTCGAGTTTCGAAAGGTGGTTTGAGCGGCGACTAAGGAAGGACAATAGAACTGTCATGGAGCCTTGCGCAGTAAGTAGGAGTGAAGCGGTGGCCGGGGGAGTTGAGCGAGGAGAGAAGAAAGACCCAGGAGGACAAGGTAGCAGCGGCCCGTTATCGCGGCCCAGGCGAATAATGAGGAAAATGATGGTGGCTAGGAAATCGAAGAACGGGAGTGGATGAGGCCAGGCCGATGGCGTTGGCCCAACTGGTGAGCAAAAAATCGGGTGGCTGGAGTTTGGGGTGGTGCGCTGGTGCGCCGGTGCGCTGGCTGCCTGCTGGTGTCGTGGCGCGGGCGGCCTTTAATTTGATGGGGTGGCTTTGCCAGCTGTCAGCATGCGCGCTGGTAGGTAGGCCTACGCCACAGCTCGCTTGCAGATAGTAATGGCTATTTAGAAGGGAAAGGCAGTCGAGAGAAATTCCAAGGGAAAATTCCAAGACGAAACCTTCCACGTCTTGCTCTAGATGCTCTGTCGCGTGGTGGCTTGAGCCTGTCAGAGCACCAATTCCCGATACGTGGGTACTTGGGGATACCAGCAGGAGCCTACCTATTTACTCGGTACCTTGGCTAGGTTGACTTAGTTTGTCTCGGCACCTTGACTCTGCTTCCACAGCAACCTTTGAGAACTTGAACTTATACACACAGTGGCCACATCATCAAAAGAACATGTCGGAAGCTCAAGTGCATTTTCGCGGCAAGATTTCCGTTCGAAACTACAGCCATGAAATCCGGGCGAGAACCGGCACCATCTGCTGCTCTCCCTCTGTCAAACACCCAACCAGCCATGCGTACACACACTACGCCCGCACTTTCATGGTAAAATAGCTATCGTCTCACTATCGAACATGCTGCAACAAACAATCGCCTGCAAGGACGTGCGCACCCCCTCCACGTGTGTACCGTGCGGTACCATCAACACCACCCAAATGTCTACCCCAGCATGACAATGACAGACGTCGACATGGCGCATTGGGCGCCTTCCACGCTTCGCAGAACCGCAGGACAAAGGATTTGGCCCTCTGGAATGCAACAGCCCTGCCAGTTGACTTCTCGCTCGGTCCCAACAATGCGGTGGACCCCTGACAATTGGTCCTTGGTGCAGACGCCACAGGTCACAGGCTGACACTTTCGGTCCGGGCTTGAGATCGAGAAGAGAGATGGGAATCAAGATCCAAACGCATGGGTTAACTTTATCGAATCGTTCTCTGCTGGGCTTTCTCATTTTGTATCGCCTCGCAGCAGCAACCTACTCCAGGATCTGGCTATCAACACACTAGGCCAGGTCCTGATATCTTCCGCAACTGGCTGATAGGGCTGAAGCCATTGAAATAACTAGTTGGCGACACGAAAAATCAGCCAATCACCCTAACCTTTCATCCCGCGCAGTCATGCTGCTCCATGCTGCTCCTTGGGCGAACAGCCTTTACAGCATATCCATGACCATGGCTGTGCCTGAATAGGTCACAGAAAGCAAATCAAGGCAACACAATAACTTCGCAGTACATGATGAGGCGAGAACACCCAACTAAAGGGCGACCCCAGAGCTTGCGCAGGTTGGGCAGCAGAGTCCAAAATGGGCCGCCCAATCTCATTCGAATTTCAAGTTTCCACAACGGAGTGTCACCACTTTGTCATTTTGACTTCTTGGCTATTCCCGCTGCCATCTCTACGTCGTCTCAAGCATAAAGGAGCTTTCTTCTCCTTATCAAAGCTAGACATCACTTCATGGGCCCCTGAGCGTGACCATGGCAAAGGAAGTAAGGACCAACGGTAGTGACCCATAAGTAGCCTTTTGGCCGTGTACGTAACGGCCGATCCCCAGACCGTTTTGCATCATCAGCCTGCAGTATCTCACTGTCGAGATCCTACAGACAATAACGTTCCGATAGAAACGGATTTGGAGGACTGTTTTTCTTTCCTCGTTCCATTACCCTAGTAAAGCCGAGCAATTGGACAACTTTACAGTAAAAAGGACAGCGTCCCCTTCAGGATCTGGGGACGTCATTACGGGCCAAACGGGAACGCCGGTCTCAACACCCTAAATCACAGAAAACATTTTGCCTAAAGTTCATCCTCGCTTCTTCCTTGTTGCGCCCATCACAAAATCGCGTCCCAGGCGTTTCCACGCTTGAGGGTGACTGTTGTTCCGTCCCTCTTACGGAGCACTAAAGGGCCAATCGGAGCAAGGACCGCCTCCACGATAGCAACAACAAAAAGCAAGACAGGACCCCCAGAGAGATTGCGATTAAGCCGCAACTACGGGAGGACAGCTAAAGCAGTTGATTCAAGACATGGATTGATCGAGGCTCAAGGCTGGAACCCACTGCACTGCTTGGAAAAGGGCCCTCATGCAACGATCGATGGCGACGGATGAATGGCCGCGTTCCGGCCCCAAAGCCGCGTCCAAGTCGCGTCGTGAGCATCCGCCCTGATGACTCACCGGTCTTTGGAGGCGTTGGAGGCTGACGGTCTGCTTGTGCCTTGCAGCTAGTTGCAGGCATTGCGAGTGAGACATGCAGCCGTGGGCGCCCGGCCGGCCTCCACCATATGACGCTCCGCGTCAGGTTCCAACAGCAGAGCGCGAAAGCTGCATGCCTCTCATGAAGGGCAGGAGCTCGAGAATTGTAGAGCACACGACGTGGTGATATCGTTTGGTCGTGGTGCTGGTGGTGGTGGCGTGTCGATTCGAGTTGTACGAGGGCGAATCCATTGTCTGCCGTGATCGACGCAGAAATGGGATCCAGACGCGGTAGATCGCAACATTGATTCCAGGACAGGGTCTTGCAGCATCCAATCATGGTTCAATTCGAGATGTGGGAATGTTGCTACGCTGTATGGGATTGTCCAAAGTGAAGATCTCAGAGCAATTGGGATTCTCCATTTGATCACAGTTTCTGGAATCATGGGTGTATACCCTTCCTCGCGCCACTATGCCGCATGCCAGAGCAAGCAGCACGAGTTGCAACGTGCGCTATTTCGCCCATACACGAGCTACGACCGAGACGAAATGGCTGGCTCGGATAGGGATGAGGGGTACGTCGAAGCTACGCCCGTTCAGTCTCGACTTGCAAGTACTCGAGTCCCTAAATGATCGCCAGGTACAGTGTGCCTCGTGTTGGCAGATGGATGCGTTGCGCCAACTGTCGTGGTACACTTCTAGCTGTTTGGTTGATGGCTGACAAGCAGCCCAGTACTTGTCGTATGTCTACGATTTGGGTGGGCAGATACAAGGCTTGGCCACGGTCAGTGATGTCTCTACATCTGCCGGAATGGCGAGCCAGTAAACATGACGCGACTGCCTTCCTCACTGCAGTACCGAACAGTTCAAATAATGACAGTGACCAAGAGTGCCCAGCCCAAGACACTTGGTTGACAGCATTTGCGGGCAGCAACACTAGATAGGGCATGTTGAGGAATGCCGAGACGATTGTTAGCAGCATCCTTTGAACCAACGTCTTTCCAACTAGTATGATAGCTACCAACGTACCATGGGAAAAAAGGGTGAACCAAGTTTCGGTCCTCTAGACAGGATAATCGGAATCGAATTTTGGCCCCGCGTTCCTCGACGCCCGAGGGCGACAAGGGGTACGCGGGCAAGACCAAGTTGCGCATCGCACTCAAGTACAGTGTACAATCTCTGTGACGGCTTCCCAAAGAGACACCAGGTCTGGCCTCATCTTCCAGCCCAGCTCCGTTTCCCGGAGGAGACGGGGGAGGGAGTATCCACGAGACAGCCATGGGCTCTGCTATTTCTGATGCCAGTCACGAGCGTCGAGTGACGCCGAACCCTCGCGGGTCGACCCGTCCACCCGCAAGAAGCAGGCGACTGCGGTGAAAGTTTGAGAGTACTCCGAATTTCTCGCATGCCAGGGATGATGTTGAGATTTTCTTTGCGGTGAAGCGTAGAAGATCTCTGTTTGGAAACATGGAAGCGCAACATTGTCTAGAGGAAGTCGAGAACTTGGTTGAAGAGAGGGGAAAGCAGATGAGAAAACCGAGGATTTGAATTTTTGATATTGGAGTCACCAATTTTTGGTGGGGCTCGGGCGAATAAATGGCGCCTGATAGGCGAGGCAGCTAGCCACCACTTCTTGCTGTGATACCCGGCAGTTGGATTTGGAAAAGTTGAATTCGGGCTTCTTTGCTTTTCCAAGGAGAAACCTTCCGGTGTCTGGGAGATACCTCTGGGCTGTTGCATCTAATCGAATCTGATAGATGCGGAATCATCATCGTGGCGAATTTTTCGGACTCTTGGGGTCATTCCTTGGCTTTGGGATGGTAATAAATTGCTTTTCGTACCGTACCACTCGCACGACAGCTTCCACTCACCGCTGATGAGTGCGCCACAACTGGCCAAGAATAATCCCCCCCCAAGCACTGTTCTTAGGAGGCAAGATTGACGATATGGTAAAGTTAAAAAGAAACATCATAATAAATTGCTCAATTTATTTCCGCAGCACGATTTGGCGGCCCTCTTCGATGGAAAGCCGCACGTCATCCGGCGCCATGGAAGCGCTCTGCAAACGCGAGTCTCTTCCATACAGTTACCTATCCACCACATCGTCCCAAGACAGAACTGAGTTGGAATAGGCAATATGCAAGGGGCAAAAAGTCAGCATAAACCCGATACACAAAGCTGCATATGCAGCGCACGGCCGCGTCCCGGAGCTGCAAGCGCTTTGTTACCACTGCAAGGTCTGCTCTTAGTCTCTCAGTCGGGCGCTGGTGCATCGCCGCTTGCGCTGCGTAGGCGATACCAACGCTCGTCCTTGCGGGATGGGAAAAAGAAACGACTTCTGTGGATCGACGATGCGCATCGCTCCGAGTGTAACCGATTTCTGCTTCATTTCCCGTTACAGGAGGGAGCGCTGCGATATAGGATGGGGACGGGGACTATGCGTGTATGCTTCTTCCAGCTGCCGCACGGCTGCCCAAGTCCCATCACAATCACCGTTACAACAACCCATCACGTTTCGGCAAGGAGTCTCGGCCCGGGTATCAAGCCAATGTCTTTCACTCTCTGCCCAATCTACAAGCAAAAAGTCGATTCGGTGTGTAAGAACCTGCGCAACATGTGTGTGTGTAACGGTTCCCGACGTCGCCATTGGTGGGGGCGGGCAGAGGCTACAGTGGCCCAACAAAAGT
>JAPFSE010000788.1:0-10242 GCA_030777785.1 Beauveria caledonica | reverse complement strand
ACCACCATCATCATCATCATCAAGCCTTGTAATAAATGCGTGATTCTGTAAAAGATGATAAAACGCCTCTCTGCCCATTATTAGACTCAGCTGGGCCTCCTTTGTCTTGGCCGACCCGGAACAGGTGTGGACATGTGCGGCAATCTCGCCCAACTATCACTTACACCGTGGCCCCCCCGGAACCACCGCCACCCTTACAAAAACCCCTGCCTAGTAATTAAATAGAAATCAGCAGAAATATCATCTTACGAGGTCCTCTTTTCCTCTCCCGTTGGCTTGTTGTATAATCTAACCTATTCAAATCCATATAGATGTCAAAATCTGCCTCTCAATAAAGACTAGGGTCTCGCTACCCCCTGCCATCGGAACTTGTCCCCTTCCCCCCCAGCAATCGGCTCTGCATGTCCTGTGCTGCTATTTTTAACGAGTAGTACATGCTCTTTCAAAGATATGATCCCAGCCAAATTGTACATTACTGTACCCTCGTTGTAAGAACAGCCCGAGAGACCGACAAATGTCTGTGTGTTGTATGCGCGCGCGAGCGCCAACCAGCCCACAGCGGGAAAAAGCAATGCCCACTCCTCCTCCTCCAATGATCCCCCAGCCATCGATCTTTCTCGTCGCCGTTTTTTTTTTTTTTTTTTTTTTTTTTCATTTGCTGGGGATAAACGACATCATCTTTCTCATGTCACACCACTTTTGATACACGCGCAAGAACAAAATCCGTCTGGAACTTTTCTTGGCCCCTCTTTTGTAGTAAGCCCTCAACTCCAAGATTGCCTGGCAAACATGTACACACATACACACACCTACACATACTTTGAATACACACACATTAATAAACGAATTTACTTTACACGTACTGCTACGTCCAAGCGCCGCCTCACGGGTCTGTATCAGGTTCCCTTTTCCCATTACTCGTGACCCCGCCGCCCCCCGCCGGCGCCCCCCGCCTTCCATCATAGCGTCTTGTTTCACACATCGCCTTTTCTTTCTTTTCTTTTCTTTCTTCCCGCCGTATCATTCATCTGGCGTAGAAATCTCCTATACAATCCCCGCTAGCGGACTTTTCTTTAGCATATACCTATACCAAAACACCACCGCCACCCATCGTCACCTGCTCATGCACACCATGCCTGCATGACGTGCAAAAATCCTGCACCACCTTGTTTCCCTCATCAATCTCTTCTAGTAGTTCCATGATGTGTGACGAGAAATCATCCCAGTCTGAATATACCTTTTGAAACAAACGCCTTTCCGTTGTTCTTGTTGAGAGAAACAAAAAAGTCATGGCAACGGGTCGAACCGCCTTGTCATGACGACGAGTTCATCCGTCCATCCATCATCACGCACCGTGCCACCCCCCGGACCTTTCTCTTCCCCTCGCTCTCCATTTAATTATTCAGCCCCTGCACGCATCTTTTTCACCCAGACAGAATGGGGAAAAAAAAAAATTCAGTCTGGCTAATTAATCCTCATTACCATTCTCAAACTGCCCTGCGGGGGGTGGCCGTGGGCTGGGCTGCAGCCTACACGCCCGCCCACCCGCGGCCACATCTTCAAATTTCAGCAGGGGATTTTATCATTTTCTCACACTGTCCTTGTCTTTATCCTATTCGTATCTCTCCAAGACGGAAATAAAGGAAATCATAAACATCTAGGGATACAGGATGTGAAAATAAAACTGCTCAATATTAGCCAATTGTTACGTGGGGTGTATACATCATCTCGCTTATGTACGAAGTAATGATCATGTTTAGCAAATCACCAAAATCCGTTTCGTAATCTAAACCAAAATCCTAGCCTTGCTCTTCACATATTACCAGCCAATGTCATCCATACATAATAACAAGCACAACTATTAACTACCTTTGGCAAGGAACCACCCCCACCCATCGCCGCCGCCACCCGGGGGGGGCTGCAAAAGATCCCACGAAATCCAAGCAATATCTGCTAAAAAGCCGACTTTTTTTTGCTTTTTCCCAACTTATCCTATTCTTCTCTTTCCGGCAAACACTTCATACTCCCCCTAGTATACCTTTTCTCGGCCATTTTCATTGCAGGGACCGTTCATGCACCAGCACAAAGGGATGCGCCAATCTTTATCCCGGCGTGCTGTTACCCCGTTGTCACGTCTTTTACAGTAGCACAGCAACACACGCCCTTTCTTTATATAGACTTTTATATATCCCATAGCCGAGTAATCATCTCGGACAAGACAAACCAGGAACAGTTCACACTCGTTCTAGTACTGTCAACGTCTTCTGTTTCTCACGCAGCCTTTCGTCCTCCCCGGCCCGCCGGCCATCTTGCCTAACAGCGTTACATCCCATGGGGACGATGGCCGGAAAAAAACAACGCAGCAGTGACATTCTTATTCCTCTTTCATTTAATTTGTTAGTATTTTTTTTTTTACACCCCCGTCCCAACCTGCCCCCTCCTGGTTTGGTGGGCTTGCCGCACGGGAAGACTAATGTGTCTCTATGCACACTTGCGGGACTCTGTACCAGTAGTTACTCCCCTTCTCTCCGCCTCATCTTGTTCCTATTTGCTTTCTTTTTTTTTTTTTAACATCTTTTCACAAGCTAGTAGTGAGCCTTTTTCTTGTTTCAAATATCCACTACGTAACCGGAGAGCACCACAACGCCCAATCGTCATCCCAGTCTAGCGAGCTTCCCATGATACTGATAGTCAGAGCCTCACGGGTGCTGATACGGGTGGCATATGTATGGTGGCATATGTATGGTGGCATATGCGCACTACTCTTGTCCGTACGAACGAGCTCCCCACCTGCGTGCCCATCTGCGATCTTTGGAGATGCACCGCGCATGTCTCTCTTCTATCTTTCTGTTCATGGATGGTGTTACTGTGCTCCGTACCTGACACAAAGGGAAACTCTGCGGCGCACGCACGCATGCATGCACTGCATCCCGTCTTGTTTCCTTCGTTGCTCACGCTGCCTACACCCCTCCCCCCTCTCTTAAACTGTTGGGGGCGAAAAAAAGCCATCTCTTTAAACAACTCAACTCGTCAAAAAAAGAGGCCAACACAACTTGTATCGATGCTCACTCAGCCCATGAGATTGACCACCCCCTCCTTTGGACGTGAACCCTGCACCTCGAAATGGAGCGTCGTGGTCATCCGTTCAATCTCCAGGGCTGAAATGCCACCAAATGTGACCCGTATCAGCATTCTTGTATGACATCGAGTCAGGTATCTTCTCGTCATGGGACACATCACCTTGAGCAAACAAGAGTGTGCTCCATGTCTGCCGTGCCCAAACCTGAGACTTTTCCAGTGCGCTTAAAAACAAAAAAACCGTTGTCGAGGCGTCGAGGCCCAGTTCCCCGAGCATCACCTCCATGGTCAGCCACATGTATATGGGCACCGTTTCCTATTCTCTTCGCATCGTTCTGCACAAGTACTATATCATTGCTGTTGCACACCCTCCCACAAAGAGCTACATGCAGATACATGCAGATGAATGCAGACACGTCGCCAAAACAGCCCATCTGGCTTGGGACGAAGGCCACTAATAAGTTAGTTTGACGCACATTTGGGTATGCAAGGGAAAGAGGGGCACAGCCTGCAAAAAGGACCAGCAGTAGTTACGGAGTAACAACATATCCATCAATGTGCGTCTCGCCACACGGGAAGGAGATGGCAGCGCAGCGCGACAAAAACCTGCTGCAACAGGCGGTGAGGGGCATGCACCAAATCGACCAGGGGGGCGTGTCGCATCGACTCGCATGTGGTCGCCTTGACGCTGGTCTGACCCCAGTCGCCCAGCCTCAAGCAAGACATTCTGGATATCAAAGACAAATCCCGACCACAGGGACATAAAAGTCAGTCAGAAACATGGCAAACCTCCAGCAAAAGAACCAAAATGCAGTCTTGCTTAATTTTCAAAAGAAATCAAATCAAGCTTTGACACAAATCTTAGTGCTTCGGCCGAGCACTGCACCGACAGCTTGCTGGCTTTTCCACGTCGTGCCGCCTTGCTCTAATCATGGTCCTGCGCCGGAAAGAGATAAAAGGATCGTCTGCCAGTATACGAGCAAGACGGGAAAAAAAAAAAAAAAAACAGCCCCCGGCCGAGTAGCTAGGCGCCATTAGCAGACTATCTTTCGCAGTGGTGGAGATCTTACCAAAGTCATCGACTAAAAAGAGTAAATAAGTATCTTACGGCCGCCTCAAACTTGTAAACTCCACGCCCCAGACCCTGGTCTGCCAGAGGTTTGCAAGGTGGTCTTTACTTTCGGCTCAAGGATGTCGTTCGCTGGACTAGCTGGCCTGGCCGAGGCCGAAGAGCGAGAATCAAATCCCGCCCATTCTATTTACCTTGTGAGAAGGCACAGGGCACACTACTTACTTACTCGATGAGGCTAAAAAAGATTGGTTCTTGATGCTGCAAAGTAAGCTGCTGCAATTCAGTCCACTTGAGCAAGATGGCGCACGATGGGCTTACCATCAAAGAAAAAGGACAGCTGCTCGATAAAGGGAATCCGGCTCAGCTGCGCGCGCATACTTGGTGCATAAAAGCCACCGATGGAGTGGCCCAGTCAGAGCCCGCGCAGTAATATTAAGGTGCCACGGGAATCGCTTTGCTTGCATTACTCCAGTATGCAAACTGCACATGTGGCAACCCGCGGAAGCACGCGTGCAGAACCGGCCTGCCAGACTGTTATAGTCAATCCAACTATAAAATAACGGCCAGTTGGGCTGCTACATACCCAGCCATCATCAGATGGACTCGTCCTTGTCGCTCGCAGAATCTCGCGTTACCCAATGCAATGTTCCCAACATTGGCCAAAGTGTATTGATAGCAAACGTTCGGGCCACAAGTTCCGATCAACTTTGCGCATACGACTGCGCCGCCCGCTCACTACCTCTGCTTTGATGCCCTCTTGTCGGGGCATGTGGTTGGGCAAGGGCATAATAATCAGGTCGGTGTGGGGTAGTCAGTCTTCCAGCCTTGCTTCTCTTTTGCTTGAACAATAGCTTGCTTGCTTGCCTCTTGCAAAGAGCCAGGTGCGGGCGGGCGGGCTTGGCCAGTGCACAACTTTTTTCAAGCTAATAACTCAATCCCTGGTCGGCGTGTAGGTAGACGAGACAATCAATCCCATCCATCAAGCAAAATGACCAGCCTCCGCCTCACTTCAGTTGCCTGTCAACTGTCCAGCATGGGGGTTCATGACGGACAGAGGCTTTGATCTAATGCATGTAGCGGCATAGGCACAATGGTCTTGTGCATCTGTAGATCCGCCAGGCATTTGTGCATAAGCAAGAGCATCGTTATCGAGACCTGAATCGCAAGCAGATCCGAGCAACGCTCGCTTCGGCTGCAATAGTTGGCATAATAATCCGCAGACTGTTAGTCAATTGCTGAATGATCCCAGCAATAATGCGCTGTCAGTTCATCACGGGCCACGTCTACGCCCACGCCCCTGTCAATATCCGAATCCTCCCAACCCCGTTCGCGACAGCGCGGCATCACTCGTAGACAGTCGTTCGCTCCCCTGACAAAATACACTTGGAAAGACGGCCCAAAATTTGAGCCAAGTGGAGAGCGGCCTAGGCTTTTGCCCATCGGCCTTCGCAGTGCTGGTCCGCCCGGATCTTATCCAATTGAGGTTGTAGTGGCGGTCATGGCCAGTGTGCCAGAACGACGTGGTGAGCCCTCATTGGACTACTGGAGGTCAGCTCCCAACCCCCGTCCCGACTGACGCCACTTTGTTGTGGATGGACAAGAAAGAGAAAAGGCGAGAATCCACCACAGCAAGGCTACTCTGCGGACGAGTATAATTTTTCGTGGCAACACGGCGCACCTGCTCGAGCCTTGACTCAGTCAGTTGTAGCTCCATGGATGTGGCCAGGATAGTTTCGCCATCACAACCCGGTTGCTAGCTCGCTCAATGTAGTTGGTAGCTCGTGAGACACCATAGCATTTTATATGTCTGGCATCTCGTAAGCACAAGCAACAGCGTTGTAATTCGACACGCAATCAGCTTGTTCCTGCAGCTTGGTCACCTGTGGACATGTTAACCGGTCTGGCGACACCCAAGAACTTTTGTCAAGGCCTTGCGAAGGCTAGAGTGAAATAGCAGTAATCTGTAGGCCCAAAGACCCTGGCGTAGACGATCGCTGCCAAACCCTGTAGCCACGCATCCACGGTCCAGAGTCACTCATCGGCTCTGCAGCCTTGGATGGGGTTACGCGGGAAGACTAATGTATGCACGGAAAACGGAGCGCGGGTTGGCGAAACCACAACGGAGTCATCCACCGAGAATGGCATCGATGCTCCTCCCACATGGGCGCCGAGCTTCTGCTTACCCCCCTCCTCGTCCCACAGACGCGGCAGGTATTATGCAGCCAGAAATAGCGTCGCAGCAGCGACAATATCCGTATATCGCACTGCTAGCTAGATCAGAACATCGTGGCGTGATGCGGCCGTCTTACTGATATTGTCGGGCAGGCCTTTGAGCCGATTTTGGCTCTAGCTTTCTGTCTTGTCATGAGAGATTACACTGATAACCCGGGTTTGAAACGGCGAAACATTTCGTCGTCACACTAACTGGCTGCTTTGAGACCTACATAGCCGCTGCGCATGTCATGCAAGTCCTCAATCGGCCAATCGCCCCCCGACTAGTTGGCTGCAGGGACTGGCCGCTGTCAAAACGCAGCTTGCCACATGTGTAGTGGCTGTTATCACACCTTGACGTGGTAGATACCTGACAGCTACGGAGTATGCAGTCAGCAATTATGCATGGGAGGGGCGCGATTTATCGTGCATTGCATTGGTTAGGCTGCGGTCGCGGCATCGGCTTGCAACGGCACCGGCCGAGTCGTGGATTAATCCGCCCAAGTTCCCAGTCTAGTTGTAATTATCAGCGCAATCAATATCAATCTGCGGAATGCCGCCGCATCGAACCTGGCAATAATAAGTAATAGTTACCGGCTCCTTGTAAATGTCAGAGGTAGGTGTTGCTGGAAGGCTGGCCCCGAGGTCCACATTGGTCAGCCCAAACAGATTATGTACAAGATCCGGCGGTGTTCCTCCTGATGATGTGCATACGTGGATAGCATCTTGTGTCCAGATCGGTTCCATGGGTGTGCTTTGAATCTGGGGCGTACCAGACGGACGCTGGCCGAAAGTGCCTTTCCGTAAAACGTAAAGCAAATGTAAACTCTGAGCGCAAATCGCCAGCAACCATGCTTCAAGGCAGAGTCAATTGTCAAGAGCAATGGCCTTTGTCGGAGTCGCATGGCTGGCTGATATTGAAGCAAAATAAAATGATAGTACCCACTGGGGCGTTGGGGAGGTGGGGGGAGAATGGCGGAGGCATTCAGACGGCCCAATCCCATGTGCGCTGTGCCATCGAGAAGGGTGTGGAGGGGAGAAGATGAGGGATACGAGGTCTAGCCGTGTCCAACACAGCTGCGTAGGAAGATGTAAAGTTTGAAAGGATGGGGGAGAAACGAGGGTACATGGAGAGCTCTGCCACGCTGCCAGCAGAATGTCTCGGAAGGGCGCAAGGTGTGCTACATTTTGGTCGTCGTGGTCGTGTACCGAGTAGGTCATGTATAGCCTTAGTTCAGGGTGCCGCAATGCAGCCCAAGCGCTTCTAAATTCGAATGAGAACCGAGACTGGTTGGCTACTGGCCGCTGGCTAGCTGGTCAGACAGTGGTCGGAGTCGGAATCTTGCATTGACCGTGGGCAGATTGGCGGGGCTGTCTGCGCGCCCGTTTTGCTGCAGGTTGGGGGCGCAGGCTGTGGCAGGGCCGGGATTTCAAGCTTTTGGAGTACATGAAGCACTCTAGCCGCTGAGCCGTTGATTCTAATGACATGCACGGAATCGATGAGGTAGGACGCACAAAGAGGTAGTGGACCGGCAGGAGCGCATGGCTTGATGGTGGCAAGCCCAGCAGCATGCCAGGGAACAGCCTCGTGCTGACGCTGGATCCAGTAAGTATCGTCAAAGGCGCAGGTTCTCCTGATGGTAGCAGGGTGAGTGGCACTGGTACGAGGGACTTGTTCGTGGCGAGCGGCTAGGATGGTGCAAGATCGAGCGTGTGGGGAGGGTATCAACGGGGGGTGAAGCCACCAAGATGCTATTGAATGTTGGTCGTGCTAGTATTTTGCCCACATTGTGATATGGCAATCAATTGATGGGAGTCGAGACGGTCGAGACTGAGACAGCAGAGTCCATGGAGGCAATACTGCTCGTGGCTGTTCGTACTCGTCAAAGAGCATTGCGGGTGTCGTCAATGAAGAGGGTAATAAGCTGGGGCCAAGGATGAAGATGGTCAGCAATAGATTAGCGTAGTTGGCGTGTTACAGGGTTTGTGGCTGGTGGAGGACGGTCATGGTGTATTTGTAACAATAGGAGTTACTGGTACATGGACCAGTGTAGGCCGGCCCAAAGCATCATGGGCGCGGGCGAATTGTTATGCGCCGCTATTCCCATTCCGAGTGAGCCGACGCTGGCAATGCACTGAGCGATGGCCGGAGCTTGACGTGATTGTGCGAGATGCTGCTGGCATGTATTGGCGATGCAGCGGCGGGGCAAACGAGGGCGTGGTCGAAGGAGGTGGTATTTGGTTAGGATGGTGGAAAAGAGATTTTGAGGCAGATAAAATCTTGGCGGGGTCTTTTCCCGAACAAGAAGGTTGTGTGGACCGCGATATTGCGAGAGGCGAACTCGACATATTATAACTGATGTGGTGGTGTGTTTTTTACGACTTTGCGTTGCGATAATCATGACGTTTATGGGGGCAGTGTTGTATGGCCAGAGCCAATGGCAGACGAGGCCGAAGATTTTCAGCTCCGAGAAGGATTGACAAAGACGGGTCATGAAGGATGCTACAGAAAACGAAGAAAAATTCAATGTGCAAGACTCTAGGGTAAAAGCGAACATGCAAAACTGCAATGGCAGGCACGATGGGAGTAAGCGAGACGGGAGAATGTGGGCTGGCACCAGACCAAGTCAAGACGCTGGCAAACGGAATAGGCGCTACGCGAGACCCCTCTGCTGGTACCTCCACGGTCATCTGAAAGGTGGAAGCTCTTCAACGACGGGATGCCCTACAACAGACCCTTTCAGCGGTGTGAGTCTGGTAATTCTGGGTGCCGAGGGCTGAACAGCGCTCAAAAGCCCACCAAGAGCCAGCCAAGGCACCTAGAACTGATACGTACCTACTCCGGACTCCGTGCTGTAGAGCCGGCGGCTGCCCCACTTGCCAGCTGGCGACGGCCGCTGACAGGTTCAACGCTTTGCCGCTCAACTCAAACTTGCTGGCGGGGTCATCCATCATCACCTGCGCTCGTCAATGGACTAGTTAACTAACCTTGACCATTGATGACGCTTGACATGGACCAGTCTGTGGTGATTGCGAGGTGCTGGGCTGGCTGGGTGCTCGCCATTCAAGTTGTTGGCGCAGCCGTTGTTCATTTTGCCGTATTGAAACGAGTATCGAGCGTGTGACGGGCCATGTTGCGCAAAGATTGTGGTTGTCGCTGCTGTTGCTGGTTGGTGGCTGCCACTGTTCGTCAGACTCCTGGTGACTGAGCAGCCCATAGCGACCCCGCTGTGATGTGGTTTGGTACCTCATGGCCGGTCCAGCCACTTGATTATTGGCCAATTTTCATCTTGTCAAGCGAAATTGATTGATCAATCAATTCATTTACTAATAATTGATATACTTTTTCTCTTACAAAGCTTGTCATGACTGATTGCTCTGATTGGTGGCTGGGAAAAGCCCCTCGTGGCATTTGTGCTTTGCGGGCGAACCAACGGTTGCGTGGGCGGTCTGCACTGATGCTGTGCTGCTGGGGGGGGGGGATCCCCATCCAACCCCTCGCTGCCGGTTTTCGATGAGCCAGATTTGACAGGGCGGGCGAGCCTGCATTAATGCACGTTTGATGCTAATACCATGCACAATCTCCTAGCAAAGAAAGTAAAGATCATAGAAAAAAAGCAACCATCGGATGCAGGTCGATCTGGGCCCCAAGATATTTTTGGGAACCCAGCCGGCGCTATCGGGGCCCGCTAGCACGACTTGGAAACGGGCTGGCTGGGGACAGGTGAGACAGCCTGCGAGGCTGGCTGGCTCTTTTCGGCGTTGGCCTGCAAGACTTTTTGCCTGCCCGACTTCTGACCATGGTTCATCACAGGCGGGCGGGTAGTCTTGGACAAGGGCACGAGGCGGCACAGAGATTGATCACGGACCGTGTAGGAGGG
>JAPFSE010000785.1:0-14588 GCA_030777785.1 Beauveria caledonica | reverse complement strand
CCCCCCCCCCCCCCCCCCGTTTTGAATCAGGTGCGTTGAGGCCATGAGTCGTCGCAGACATGTCAAGGCACAACGTGCCATGGGGCACCACCACCACGACTCATGCACCATCACATCACTTTCGTTTCAAGGGTCTCATCAAGCTCCAGTCATGATGCTTACTTGCATTTGCAACTATCCTATTTCCCGTCGGGGTATGACCTACAATGCCAAAAACAACCTCCATGTTACATGCAGCCCAATAGCCAAAAACGCCCGTCCGATTTTTTACATGCTCGTACCCGCATCTGCGAGAATCCAAAAGCACAATCGCCATGATCCAATGCCACAAATTGCGCCAGTCAAATGTAATACAATGCAGAAAAAAGGCAATTAATCCAACGCCTCTCCATGCAGAATGCTCGCCAATATCCCCGAGCCAATACCATCCGCAATCGCCTCCATGTCCTTTTCCGTGACACAACTCGCCACTCGCTTGTCATCGCCGCTCGCCGACACGCCCTTGCGGCCACGCTTGCTAGGCGTCTGCGGTGTCATGAAGCTCCCGTTCTTGCCCTCGACCGCGTTGACGAGGCCCAGCGTCTCCAGGCTGCCCATGACTTCGCGAAACTCAGAGCTCGACAGCGGGTGAAGCACAGAGTCGCGCGTGCACAGGCGGCAGTACGCATCAAATAGCTTCTTGACGGTCGGTGCAAGAGATTGCGTCTTGCTGGGTGTAGCGGGCATGCCAATCTTGATCTTTGATCGCAAGTGGTTCTCGTAGGCGACAAGAGCGCACAGCGCCGCCTTTTGTTGCAGATTGAGAGTCTTGAGTCGCTGTGTAGTGCCGTTGCTGAAAGCTGCCGCCGTTACCCGGTTCAGATGCGCGATTGAAGCGCGGGGAGCTGTCTCAGCCGTCAGAGCCTTGAGAGATTTCCCCATGAACTGCACAATGCTTCGCCCGCCCGTGGTAGCTCCGTTGATGTTCTCGCCCAGAGGTCGCTTTGATGGTGTCATTTGAAGCATAGCCTCCCTTGCCTCCTCCTCGTGCTTGGATCTGGTCTCGCCTTCAATTAGATCCAAGGCTCTTCTGCAAATTTCGAACGCTTTGCGGAGATCTCCCGTCTGGCTCGAGACCTTGCGAGAGCACAGTTCAATGGCAGCGGGATGAATGAACGGAACGTAGTTGTCCTTGCCCGCTGGCATGAGAGACTTGAGGCGCGTGGTGATGATATTCTTGACCTGGCTGGCGGTATAAGGAAGAAACGGAAGGAGCTCCGGCTTCAGGTTCTTGGATTTGAGGCGAGGCAGAAACCGGTCCGTGAGATCCAGTGCGTTGGCAATGCCGACGAGAAGAAGCCTTGACGATTTGTGGAGGGACCATTCAAACACGCGATACAAGCTCTCCAGGCCCATGGTGAGAATGTGATCGATTTCATCCAGCGTGACAAGATACGTCGTGGCATTCTCGTCCTTGGGATAAAAAGCGTCTTGCAGAGCCTCCACCGCAGCAGCTTCCGTCACGCCCTCTACCTGCAGACCCATGCCCTCGAGCAGTGTCGTGTAGAGGTCCTTGGACGACTTGATGCTCATGCAGTTAATGTATGCCGATCTGACACCATCCCTTTGCGCGTAGTCTTGGATGAGCTCGGTAATCATGGCGCTCTTGCCGGTGCCAGGCGGGCCGCTGACGTAGAGGCACCCATTTGGCGCGTCCGAGTCGCACCGCTCCAGAAAGTCCGTGAGCTGCTGACGCTCCTCGTCGCGGCCAACCAGCTGGCCCGGCTCCGCTCCGCGCGCAAACAATTGCCGCGCCGAATGGTAGACGGTCTGCATGGTGCTCGGGGACAGCGGCGAGTGCGGCGTCAGCCGCTTGAAGAGCTTGCCGGCCGACATGACGGCGTGCCGGGGCGTCGTGGGATACGCGGCCAGGACATCGTGGTGGCGCGGCGTTGACGGCGTGACAGGATTTCTGGCCGAGGTGAGCGAAGCAGCGCGTTTTATTGTGCTGGCCGAGTCGTCAATCTCTGTCTTGATGGGGACGGGCGCGGCGGCTGCCACAATGATGCCCTCGGGGTTCTCGTTTTCGTCGTTGTAGTCGACAGTGGTGGCGCACGAGCGTCGAGGCCGTTTGGAAGGAGACTCGTTGTCTGCATCCAGGGTAAAAGGTAAGTACGATTGTCTAGATGAAGCCGCGCTTGCTTGTGCAAAAGACGTACCATACGCCACCGCACGGCGGGATCTCTTTCCCAGAGTCGAGGCAGCCATTGCTGCGAAATCTGGGGCAGGGTGCTTCCTGCTTTGGATTCTGATATGGAGAATGTTCTTGCTGGTGATGAGCAAATTGCTGGTAATGCAAGATGGGAAGCTGCAAAGGACAATGAGCGTTGATGAAGAAGATGAAGCCGGGGGTGATATTGTTTCGCTCGGAAATGGCAGAAAACCAGGTTGCTGTGGAAAGTCTTACAAGGGAGCGAGGAATAAGTAGAGTTTGCTCGTGCCACGACAAGGGTCGTGCAAGGGCGGGACGAACCGTGTCGACGGCGCGTCGCAACGCGCACACTACGCGCTGAAATCCATTAAAGTGCTGGTCTGTGCGCCAACGGATGGCAAACATGCGTGTGGCGCGGGCGTGGCTAGTGTCGCATCACGTGTTGTTTCATCCAATATCACTTGGGGGCCAGAGAGGAGAAATTCAATGGCAGTGCATCAAAATGATTGATAAAAACCAATTTCTAATATTTGGGAGAAATGTAGTACACTTTGCATTTCCCGTTACGTGTACTTTTCTATCATCCCTTACCTTGGGATGTGGCGTTGGTGGGGTCGCGTGCAATCGATGAAAGCTGTCAGTGACGACATCGTAAATCGGCCGATATATATGTACGGCCCGCTACACACATTGCTACCATCACCCACGCCTCCCCGAAAACGATTCCTCTCGCCAATCCGCCCACCATGACCACGTACATTCCCTCTCTGACGCTGCCCATTTCCGCGTTTCAGCACACGGCCACGTCAGTCCTGCTGCCCATTGCCTTTGGCACCGCCGTCGGTTACAGCACCAAGCGCAAGTAGCCCTCGCATCTCCAAACCACGTCGGACCCGAAAGCTTACACACATAAAATCCTCTCACAGCCGACAAAACTGTCAAGACGTACTTGGATCTGAAGCAGCCCCCGCTGCACCCTCCGCCTTATGTATTTGGCCCCGTCTGGACCGTGCTTTATGGGTACACCTCTCACCTCGTCTCGCTCGCTTTCTTGCCTTTTCTTCGCTGACATGGATTGATGTGGCAGCGTCATGGGCTATGCCGCGCATAGGGTCGCGTCCGTCGGCCTTTCAGCACTTGCCTCACCCGCGACCGTCGCGGCCACCAAGCACTCGCTGACCGTGTACACGATTCAGCTCGGGCTGAACCTGGCGTGGATGCCGCTCTTCTTCGGCGCGCGCCGCCCCGTCGAGGCCACCGCCGATCTCGTCGCGCTGCTCGGCCTCAATGGCTGGCTCGCCTACACGTGGAGCGCCATTGATGAGACAGCCGCATG
Organism: Beauveria caledonica; assembly: GCA_030777785.1. Lineage (NCBI taxonomy): Eukaryota > Fungi > Ascomycota > Sordariomycetes > Hypocreales > Cordycipitaceae > Beauveria > Beauveria caledonica. Next base: position 11,061 of record JAPFSE010000785.1, on the reverse strand, counting down.
GCTGCAGCTGCCGTACTTGGGATGGCTCGCGTTTGCGACCTATCTGTCGGCCGGTGCGGGCTACCTCAACGACTGGGACATGTCGGACAAGGCCCTTGAGGCCAGGAAAAAGGCCGAGTAAATGCCCATCACACACTGTTGTGCGCATTGGACGACTCTCGAACCATTAATATGAATGTCGTATCAGCCTTTACTTTTATGTAAAAAAATGTAACACTATATCCGTCTATGAGTTGAACCTACGTTGTTTTCAAATGAAACCTATTCCTAACCAAAACGCCACAACATGCAGTCGTATATACTAAAATGCCCAGATATAGTAATGCGTGATCATGAGGCGCGGCGCATTGCACTGCGTTTACAAAGGAAAATTTCTCTTCAGTCCGTCAAAGACCATGAAGATAAAGGCGGAGCTGGGCGCCGACCGCAGACAAGTAATGCCGCAGCCACGATAGAGGCCGCGCAAGCCGGACTGGCGCCAGATGGCCGACCCCTCTGCCCAAAACGAGAGTTTCTCGCCCGGAATACCCAATGGCGAGGTCTGCATGCGCGATTTGATGGTGTCGGCAGGAAAGAAGAGAAAGTTGTACGACACACCAGCAGAGGCGCCGGCGACGGCCTGCTGCCACAGCGGCAGTGGCGTCGCGCGTATGCGCTCCTTCTCCGCCGCCGAGGCCGCCTTTTTCATCGCCATGGTGTAAAACATGGCCGTGACCGTCTCCTTGGCGCCGAACCAGGCCGCAGAGCCACCCGACTCACGGATCAGCGTGCCCATTTGGCCGTGCCAAAAGCCTCGCAGACCATCGTGACGGAAAATGTCGCGGACGACGGCGAGCGGTTTCAGGCCAGCGTTGGAAGCCCCGCCACCGGGAACCTGAATCTTGCACTTGACGAGCTCTATCGGCGTCAGAACAAACGAGGCGAGAGCACCGGCAAAGGCGCCGGTTGTGTAGAGCGCGGGTAGGGAAAGCGGGGTGTCGCGGCGGGCGAGGCCCGTTGCGTACAGCCCTTCGCGGCCGAGCGACTCAAATATGAAGAGACTCGACGTCTCAGCCGCGGCACCGACGAGCGGCGCGCTGATGCCCCGGTACAGGCCTAGGAAGCCGTCGGCGTGAAAGGACTGGCGAAAGCAGTCGAGCGGGCCCTTGTAGCGGAGGGGGAGGTGGTCGGGCTGGCTCTGAAGACGGACTTTGACCGTGTCAAAGGGGTATTCGATGTATTTCCCAACAATGCCGGCAATCTGCAAGTTAAGAGCATGGTAAGCGGAGGGGCACGTATATGAGAAGCGGCGCAAAGGTGGGATCGCCAAGACCAAGACATACCGAGCCGTACAGGATGCCCTCGGCAGTTTCTTTGGCGGCATTCTTGACGGGGAGCGACACGTCCGGAGCCATAATGACCGGAGGGGCTTCGACGGCGACGGTGGTCGGATTCATGCTCGGTGATCGAGGACGAAGCGGAGTCTTATCGCGTAGTGCTATTGGAGATGTGGACTTGCTTTTTTCCCCCCTCTGTTGCTCCTCAAGCCGCCAGCACGATGCCGTCGGGGCAGTCAGCGCCTGGGCCGAAAGGATAGGTCGTGCCGCCTCGGGGGCTGATCGCGAGCTGTCACGGTCGCAGCAAACGGATGGTTGCGTCTGCCAGGAATCGCGGGAGGGGCGTAGGATCGGGGTGGCTTTTGCCAGATGTTGTCATACACAGAGAAGAACGGGTTGCGATACCGGTGGCCGTTTTTTTTTTGGTCACCAAACTAGTGTGGTGGAGGAGGCTGAGATCCGGGCTGCAAGCAACAACAAATGGACGCAGGACAGGTTTGAAAAAAGGAGAAACAAGCAGAAAAGTGCAAAGAGGCGGGAGAAGTTAGAATAGTCGACGAGGGGGGAGCACGGAGGGTTTATTATACCAGACGAGCGGCTGATATGTCTCTCAACTGCCCCTGCTGCTGCTGCTGCTGCTGGCGGCCACATCGGGCATGCACAGGCAAACCCCCACCATGGGACGGTCGAGAATCGCTTGGCCGACGGGCGAAACGAAACAAGACGGTGACATTGCACGGCAGTGGATCAGAAATCGGCATCTGGCTGCCGTGTCCGCCGTCGTTTTTGTAGCGGTGGGTGAGATACTTTTTTTTAGCCCAAGTATCGCTTTGGTCCCTGCCTGTCATCAGTGCGGCCGACTGTCAATCCTACGTACCTACGTTGACGAGGCTGCTGGCAGGACGGGCGAGGTACCTACGTAGGTTGCATTCCGGCAAGCTTCAGAGACAGCCTAGGTCGCACATGCCCTCAACCAGCTCGCTGCATGCCACCGCCATGAGGGATTTCCTGTGACAGGTTGGACAGTGACAGTGAGCGAATGCCGCGCGGCGCTGCGTTAAATGTCGCCATGGCCTCGATACTAGGTATATCGATCGAGCCCCGAATGACGTAGCATAGATCTGCCTCGGCTGAACGGCACTCGAATCACAGTGCACTTTTGCATGCGATTTACTATTCCATATTTCCGTATTTTTCAGACCCAATAAAACGAAACTGTCAACTCTACCCAAAACTGATAAACGCAGGGAAGAGCCGCTTAGCCGGTTATGCGCGCACGGCTCTCTGCGAAGCCAACTGTGTCTACCTGATCATGAAAACGTGCTCTCATCCGTACAACATGTCCCGTTCCCGTCCAGTCTCCCATCTGCGATTCTCACCCCTCCATTAATCCCTCTTCTTCGACTTCTTGGGCGACTTGGGCGACGCCGGCCTTGCCGCATCCTTCTCGTCCGCCGCCGCCTCGTCCTCGTCGCGGTCGCGCTTCTCGGCGTACCACTGGCCGGCCTGGAGCACCAATACGCCAATGAGGACGAGCGCGAGAATGGTGTTGCTGGCCGACATGACGCGCAGGCTGTCCTCCTTGCCGAGGATGTACTCGCCGTCGCTCTCGCCGCGGCGCGTCTTGGCGAACTCGGGCTGGTCCCAGACGCCGTCGGTGAGGGCGCGCAGGCCGCGCACGATATTGGTCATGTACGTCGCGGCGCCAATGACGTAGAGGATCAGCGAGGCGCCGTCAAACAGGAAATTGGCCTCGGAGGGCCGGAACAGCTTGATGAGGAGGCCGGCAAAGGCGACAAAGACCATGATGTTGAGCATGCGGTGAATCAGCGGCGGCGCGGCGTGCATGAACTTGAGATGCGTCTCGAGCCGCGGCAGGAATTCGGCGACGAGCGGCTCCTTGCTCCAGAGCAGAGGAAAGTCGTAGGGGAACGAGGCGAAGAGGATGCCGAGAAAGAAGCAGGTAGCTGAGAGAGAGGGAAGTTAGCGATGGGATATGCGCGTTGGACAGAAAGAGAAAAGAAAGACATACGTCCGATAATCATGAGCGTGGCAAACGACCCGGATCCTCTGTAGTTTCTGGACCGTGTCGTCTTTGTCCAGTCAATCCAGCCATCAAAGAAGCCCATGGTGTCGGTGTCGGGGTCGGGGTCGGGGTCGTGCGAGAAAGAAATGGATCAAAGATAAACAGAGAGTACGGTATCGGAGTGGTGTTGTCAGGACTCGCGACGGTAGGTAGTGATCGTATTAGGTATTGACAATGAGGAGCGACGATGAGGATATTAGGAAAAAGGACGTTTGGAGAAACGAAAGGTGCCAAGGTTGGGTAGGCGCGGTAGGGTAGCGCGATTCCTTGGCCTGCTGGGGGCTGATTTTGTTATGGCGTTGCGTGGGCGGCAGAAACAATTCTGCCAGTACCAAATTAGATGGTGTGTTTAGAAAAGGAATTTTTTACTATCCCCCATTCCAAAGTCTTGAATACTGTATTTAACTGCCGCCAATTACGTCTCTCGTCTTCCGCATTTTGTTATTCTGTTTCATTGTTCCGTCTTCTCACGTTGCCCAAAGCCCTGCGGCATCCACTGTGGGGAGCTGCATTCAGCATCCAGCCAGTCCCTGCAGCTTCATTTCAGCGCCAAACGCCACTGGAAGCCACCAATCCGCACTATAACTCGCAACGTTTGAGCATGAGGCCGTGATCAATGTACAAGTAAGGATTAATTACATGCAAAGTGATTGTCTTGTGCAAACGAGAAAGAAAGAAACACTACAGTTCAACAGTAGCTCTACAGCAGTTCAACAGCAGTTCAACAGCACAAGTACAGTTTGCCGTGCGTGGTCTAGATGGAATTCGACCAACACTCGCGTGCGCCTCGCTTCTCTCCAACGCCAACGGCTCATCATCTTTTGGAACAATAGACCGAAAATAGGTCCCTGCGACTTCCATCTAAAGAGTAGAGACACAGCAGCGCGAGTAGCCATTATAAAAAAAAAATACTCGAGCGTCGTAGTATGACTTTGTCGCGAGCAAAGCGCTAACAAATCGAGTTCGAGCTCAGACCCTCAGCTCGAAAAACTCTTGCCAAATCTCACTCCCAACCTCACTCACTCCTTCCATAAACCAGAAAACTCCCCCTTTGACTCACCTCAAACCCCGTGCAAAAACACATCATCAAAACTCACTCTTCACCCGAATCTCACGCAGCTTTCCACCTCACCAACCCGCCAGCTCGATGAAGCCCCATCACATCCTCCTCGTCGCCGCGCCCCTGACCCGCCTTGCCGCCGCCGCCGACGACAACGACGCCCAGGTCCGCGTCTACACCGACGACACCCGCACCTACACCTACTACGGCTGCTACAACGAAACGACCCTCACCCCAGGCTCCGCCGGCACGCGCGCCCTCGCCGGCGGCACCAGTCTCGTCCAGGCCAATGCCATGACCGTCCCCGCCTGCCTCAAGTTCTGTCACGACGGCGATACCAAGTACCGCTACGCCGGCGTCGAATGGTCTCGGTACGTCCTTTTCATTTCTTTTCCTCGCTTCGCTCGATTTCGGGGGAAGCGGAGCCATCTCATCTTAGAAGAGCCATGGATGGGGAAACCTGTTTTGCTAACCGGCGTGAGGCGGAGGGTAGAGAGTGCTGGTGCGCGCAAAACATCGCGGGCATCGCGCAGAAGCTCGACGACGGCGAGTGCAACTTTCCCTGCGCCGGCAACAAGACGCAAGCGTGCGGGGGGCAGCTCAAGCTCAACGTGTACCGCATGTCGGCGGCGTCACGCAACTGGGGCGCCCACGGCGTCGGCGCGGCCCTGGCGCTGACGAGCATGTACATGGTAGTGCTCTTCTGAGGCACTATTACCAAGGAGTTTCGGCCATGAAATTGATATTTCTTTTTGTTTCTGTTTTCATAGAAGCGAGCGATTATTACGGGTTCAGGGGGGTAAGATTTACGAAAAGAGACGCAACCATGTATATGAACCAAGAGTTCGAACCACCTATCTATACAAAATAATACAAGCTCTCCAAAAGACAACTCTTTTCCAAATCCGCACATTGGCATCAGGTCATAAAAATCATTACACAGGCCCTAGGCCGCGCTTCCTCAGCGCCTCTTGCAGCGCTGCATGGACCCCTTCCATTGTCTTGCGCCACGCATCTCGGCCCGCGCCTCCATCCCCGTCCTGTTCCACCAGCAGATCGAGCCACTTTACCAGCGCCGTCGCTTTCTGCATGTCGCGCTCCTCGCTCACCACCCGCTTCAGGTACTTGTCGAATACCTCCACGTCGCTTCGATGCGGCCCGTCGCTGCGCGTGTCCGTGTGCCAAGCATCAAGCAAGTCCTTAATCTCCGCCGTGGAGCTCACGCCAGAGTCGGCAAACGACACCTTCGGCGGCCGCGCAGGAAACTCGATCCGTCGTTGACGGTCGGGTAGTAATGCGCTGCCTGATGCTTCCGCGTGTGCTGGCCATCGTGACGGCGCGTCAAGTCCAGATCGCTGCGCCAGCTTCTGACGTCTATGGTCCGCCAAAACTTCGCTTCGCACGTCGGCAGGCAATTCGGCCAGGAATTCAGGGTCCAGCTCTTCCACATCATTCAGAAAGCTCTCGCCGATAGGCCGGGCTGTCATAAAATTGGTCTGGACCACACCAGCTCGCGCGTCTCGTTGCCGCTGTGCTTTGCCCATCAACCCCTGGATTCCGCCTCGTTTCGTAGGAGTGGGCGGATTCCTTGGTACTTGAGAAGTCTTCTTTGCGGATATCCGATCCGCTGTCTTACGGCCATATTGGGCCAACACTTCCGCCTTCATGTCTTCCGGAAGCGCGTTGAACACTTCGGCGTCTACCTGTGAGGGTAAAAAGTCCATGGCCGCTGGGCTCTCTGACCGAGACTTTGGCTGCGCATCAACACTTGGCGTTGAAGATTTGGACCTCTGTGCCATCAGTCTACTGCGAATGTCGTTTGGCAGTTCTGCTACGACAGCTGGGTCAATGTTGCTTGGGATTAGAAATTGGGTACCTCCAATGTTGAGAGGCGTGTTTGCCTTCGTGTCGTCCTCTCTCGACTTGGCCAGCGCCATGGCAGGATGTGCTTTCGGCTTCCGAGGAGTCAAAGGGTCGTCTGCGATGGGATCATCTAAGGAGCCCGACCTCTCCACAAACCTGGGCCGTTGCAAGGCATCAGCGTCCTCAATCGACTCAAATGTGCCCTTCTTTTTTGCCGATGCTGGATTCACAAATGATGTGAATTCTAGCCTCTTTTGATTGCTATCAGATGCTGCGATACCCTGCTTGATAGGCTCAAGCTTGGTCATCTGCACACCGAGCCCACGCAAGTCACCGGGGCTGAACCTGTACGATCGCAAGACGGCTACAGCCTCCTTACCAATGATAACTGCATCGTGTGTCCCGACTCCAAAAGGCACACTCTTATTGAAAGTGTCGCACTTCCCATGACCGAGATGTTTGGCAGGATCTAGTGGCGCATCTAACGACCGGCGCATAATTTTGACCGTGAGATGACTGCCTTTGACTTGCTCATTGAGTAGCCGTTTTTCCAGCTCTGCGCACAGATTGATGACGAAATCCTCGGCCTCTTGTTGTGTGATGAAACGAATGCCCCAACTGACTTCAGCGGACACTGATTTCCGAGGTGGCTGTCCGCCGACTTCAGTTCTATCAATGCCGCGAGCATAGTCGGCGAGCTTCTCACCTGTTTTTGGACCCAGGACCGATGTGAGTCTTTCTTTGGAAAGTTGGCGCAAATCTTTGACGAGTCGGATGCCCAATTCCTCAAGCTTGCCTCCAATACTGTAAGACACCCCAGGCAGTTGCTCAACTTTGAGATCACCGATATAGTCGAGAACCTCCTCTGGCTTCAAATGGTACTGCCCCGCGGGCTTGGCTTTGCGCAGGGCCACCTTTGCTTGCAGAATATTCCCACCGATTCCCACTGATACGTTGCAGCCAGTCAGCTCTTTGATTCTCTGTCGCAAATCATAGGCCATAGCTTCGACTTTTTCTTGCTCTCTCACAACGCTGCCTCCTTCCATCCCTACTCCTTGTGAGCCAGTGGCGTGATACACGATAGCTGTCGCATCGATAAGAGCTTCATCAATGCTGACACTCTGTACCACTCCTCCGACCGTCATGATGGCCTCGTAAAAGGCTCTACTTGCGGCCTCGTATGCGGGAAAGTCGTAAGGTAGAACCTTGAGTTCGGGACATAGCTCCATGGCGCGCTTCATCCACATGCCATTCTTCACGCCGAAGCTTCTCGCAGGGTAGTTGCAGCTGGCAATTTCGGAACCATTGCCTGTGCCGTGGGCCACGACGGCAGGCTTGTCAATGTGCTCAGGGGACTTCTTCAGTGACACGGCGCAGAAAAAGCTGTCAAAGTCGACGTGCATAATGTAGCGCCTTGAGCCAGATGGCGTCTTGGACTTGTGTTCTGATAGACCTTTTTGTGTTGCAAGACGTTGCATAGACGATTTGAGCTCGGCTTTCCAAGTAGAAAGATGGTGTAATCGACTTTCGGCATAGAATTTGGTCAAGAAATTTGGATTTGCGCACGATGATTCACGCAATCGGGGATCAGACAGCAGCCAGGCATTGTGTTCCTCTGGTGTCATGTCCGTAGAAAATTCCTTAGACGCTGGTTTGACTTGTGCCAAAGTATCTTTTGGCTGGAGGATAGATTTTGTCGGCGTGTCTGCTTCTGGGGCAAATTCTGGCAAGTCGGACATGGCCATCTCCGTTGATGAGGTTGCAGAATTGTTCGATTTTGTAGCACTTGGCAGATCTATCTCGGAAAGTTTTGCATCGCTCGACACAGAGCGGTTCGGTGTCTGTAAATGGTCGACTGCTTGACTCCGGCCTTCGCCTGCAGGACCCAAGGCTCGTAGCTGAGACGTGTAAAAGCTGTTCTCCGTCTGTTCCCGGTACCCTTGTCTCGCCACTGGGCTGGTCTGAGAAAGTCCCTTGGAGTCGTCAAGCTTAAGAACCTTTTGTCGAGGGCCTTCGTCGAGCACGCGATAGTCGCTCCAGGGCAGCAACTTGCCGGCTGTGATGGATTCTGTAATCCATGCAGGCTTCACTATGCGATAGCGACTAAAGTCAACACTCTTTTTAGGTGGTAGCGTGGAGGCGATGATATGCGTCGCCATAGTCTTGGAGTCAAGGTACTGTAAGAATCCGCCGCCATGCTGCACAATGTCACGATGAAGGCTGCGGATGGTGAGCAGTCTGCCAAGGCGGTTGATGCCGGGGGGGGACCTACACATGCAGAGGAGGCTGTGTATAACCAGTAACGTGCGCAACGATACCCTTGAAAATCTGCGGCTTGTCTGAAGTTGCTCTCAAATCTGCATCACGGTTCTGGAGCTTAATCTTCTTGCGGCGAAAGTAGTCTCCGAAGCCATTGAACTCGCTACCCTCGTATTCCTCGCCTTTTTCGTCTTCAAAGGTATGTTTTTCAATGCGCTTCCTCACGCTAGAGGAATTCTTGTCCAGCACGCTGCCCATGGTGCCGTGTGCAGCGGCGCTTTCTTGCACTACGGCGTGAGGGTCTGGATAGTCTGGAAGAGCTGAGCAAGTGGTGCGAATGCCGCGGGCGCCGGGATTGGGACTACCGTCGCATACCGATCGTGATGAGCGGCATAATAAATATAAGAGGACGGGAGCGGGAGCAAAGCACAACAAGATGATGGATTAGCCTTCCAGAAGAGAGAGTGGCAAAGGTTATGTGAGTACGGAGTACTGATAGCAGCGTTGTGGCGACGGCAACCGCGTAAAGTGGAGCGGGGGCCGGCGCGGTGCTGACACGGAACCTCGTGACTGTTGCTTTGGAAGTCGAGCATCTCCAGTGGCTGTTTTAGGGGTCTTTAGCGTAATGCACGCTGAAACCTTTTAATTTAGTGACGTTTATTAGCACCCGCGGCCCACTGCAGGACGCATCAATGTGGGTGGCATGAGCGCATCTTTTTCCCTTGGCTCGTCAAACCCCGTTGGCGGACACAGCATCAAGCCTCGGCCGTTGGCGCGATGAATAATGAACAGTTTCGGAAGTTGATGCTGGCAAACTCGGCCAAGGCAGCGCAAGAGAAAGATGCCTCACCTGGCCAAGCAGCCGGCTTCTCGGGAGGTTCGTCTCTGGGGTCGCGGCAGAGATCCAGCATCCCAATGACGCCGTACGTTGAGCGAAGCGCGCACTACGATGGGCTGGCTTTAGTACTGACAATAGCTAGGCGGGCGATGGGCAGTTCTCAGGTCGACTTCGCGAAACAGATGGCGCAGCGCAACCAGCAAGCGAACCCGGCGAAACAGTTCAAGGGTGCAGTGCCGCGGGGTGTCAAGATGGCAGCTGGCTACATCGACCGATCGAAAGAACGCGAAGCCAAGAATGCTGAAGCTACCGATGATCGCTCTGAGCGGCTCAAAGCGCTAGAAGAGTCACTGAAGAATGAAAAGATCGACAAGGAAACCTACGAACGACTACGGTTCGAGATTGCCGGCGGCGATTTGGAGAGCACCCATTTGGTCAAGGGTCTTGACTTTAAACTTCTCGAGCGAGTACGAAGAGGCGAAGACGTCTACTCTGGTAAGGAAGAGGAAGCCGCGACCAAAGAGGAAGATGTCGATGTCGACGACGCCTTTGATCAGCTCGAAAGCGAAGAGGTGCGAGCGATTGAAAAGGACAAGACGGGGAAGAAGAAGGGTCAGCTATCCACCGTAGCGCGGGCATCGGGCAAGAAGCGTACTCGCGATCAAATCCTGGCCGATTTAAAGGCAGCGCGCGCGGCGGCCAAGGCGCAGGCCGAGCCCGCGCTGGGCGACCGCTTCCGCAAGATTGGCGCCAAGCAGCAGCCCGGGACGCGCATCGAGCGCGACAGCAAGGGCCGCGAGGTCATGATTATTGTGGACGCAGATGGACACGAGAAGCGCAAGATACGCAAAGTGCAGCCAGGAGGGAACGCGGCTGACACCGACAACGGACTGCTCATGCCAGACCAGAATGCGAAGCCGCTCGGCATGGAGGTGCCAGAACACTATCGGAAAAAAGAGCCCGCGATTGAAGAAGACGAAGATGTCGACATATTTGACGACGTTGGAGACGACTACGACCCCCTCGCTGGCATGGATGGATCCGACTCCGACTCTGACAACCAAGGCAAGGATGAGAAAAGCAAGGACGAGGCAGAAAAACCGACGCCAGATAGGTCGATGCCACCACCGCCACGACCAAAAGCCCCAAACAACTACTTCAAGGGCTCCAAAACGAGCCTTCTCTCCGAGCAAGACACCAAGGCGCCATCCATGTCCGACCCTGCCATGATGGCCGCCATCAAGCGTGCCGCCGCCCTCCGACCACGCGGCGGCGGTGACGACGACGACGACGAGGCCTCGGACGACGAGGCAGCGCAAAAGGCCAAGGCTGACGAGGCGCGGCGCAAGAAGCTGCTGCGAAACGAGGACCGTGACGCAGAGGACTTGGACATGGGCTTTGGCACGAGCCGCTACGAGGATGAGGAGGACTTTGACGACCACGACATTAAGCTCTCTGCGTGGGGCGACGACGGCGATGAAGGCGGCGGTGGTGGTGGTGGTGGCGGCGGAAAAAAGAGGAAGCGCAATAAGAAGCGTAATGGAGACGTTAATAGCGCGGCAGATGTGCTGAGGGTCATGGAGCAGAGGAAATCGTGATATTTTTGCGCCGTACAGGCGGGGGGGGGGAGGGGGGGGAG
>JAPFSE010000784.1:0-35786 GCA_030777785.1 Beauveria caledonica | reverse complement strand
CCGCCCCCCCCCCCCCCCCCCCCCCCCCCCCCCGCCCCCCCCCCCCCCCCCCCGCGAAGGGGCTTGCGTAGAAGACACGATGGAAGCTTGGGCGAGAAGAGATGGAGACTAGTAACTTGCGCCAGCGTTGCATCGAAGCCAGTGTTGCATGGAAGCCAGCGTGCTGTGCGACCAAAGTTTCTCGGCAGGCAATAAAAAGGCTGTTATTAATACTAGCAACCATAATCGGCTTGGGGCGGGCACTGTTTAGCATAAGAATAACCACGACGTTAAACAGGGCGGGACGGGCGGAGGGGGGGTCTCGACTTGTGGTGACACTGTGTCCGTATCTGCACTGGTATGGCTACCAGTAACTAATCAGGGCACGGAAACCAAAGCTTGAAAAAGGCTCCGAAAGTCAAGCTTTGGATTCCCCCCCTAAATTCCGTTCGGGGCGCATCGTAACTGTCTCCGCCTCCCTAACTCCCGGCAGCAACGGCCGTCCAGTTGATTGAGCCATGCCGCCTATGGAGTGGGCATAATACGACTCTGTGATTGCCGGCCGGCACGAGCCTGTCCAATGCGACGCGACCCTGATGCGATGCGATGGGGGGCAGGATGCGGACAATAGGAAAAACTCCAGAACATGGGTTTGGCTGAGGCGTCCGATGAATGACGCTCGCAACCACAGTGCCACCCCCATTCAATCGTCAGGTTCAGCAACTTTCAGCCTCACGCACCGAAAGTGGGCTTGGCTGTGCTTAAAGTGGCGCTTTCTCGCCATCTGTACAGATGAATGTTCCTTTTTTTTTTTTTTTTCCTTTTCTAGTCTCACCTGTCTTTGTATTTGTATATCATTGATGGCGTTTTATCTATCGTCTCCGTGTCTTCTTTTGCCGCCTTGCACATACAAGACAACAAAAACAACAAAAACAACAGCAACAACATCACAACAACAGCCACATACAATATTCGATAGAAGCAGCGCCACCACCATGAGCAGCAAACCCGCCGACGGGTCGAGGCGTGGCAGCCGGGCAAAACCAAAGTCACCCACGCAGCAGGCCACCATGGCAGTAGGCCTCAACGTCATGGCTTCTGCCGTGACCAAGAAGCGCTACTCAAAAACAAAGCTGGGGTGCAAGACGTGCAAGTCAGTGTGATCCTGTGTTGCCAAAGAAGAAAAAAAGAAAAAAAAGAAAAAAAGAACAAGACAAAATCACCCTGCAGCCCTGCTTGCTTCCAAAAACCCCCCAACTAACACTGCGTCGCGACCAAACCAGAGTCCGCAAGATTCGCTGTGACGAGACGTCGCCCGTCTGCAACAACTGCACCAAGTCTGGTCGTCGCTGCGATGGCGTCGCCGAGCCCGCCAACAAGGACGGCGGCCTGACCTTTACCGCGCCCCTCACCCTGACGCACTTTCGCCCGACCCAGACCGGCTGGCTGACGCCGCAGGAGATTGCCCACCTCGACCTGTTCCGCCACGAGCTCGTCTACAGCATCGTCGGCCACGTCGGCACGCCCTCCTGGAAGCGTCTGATCCTGCAGGCCGTCCACGAGGAGGTCGCCCTGTGCCACGCCGTCGTCGCCTTTACCGCCCTGAGCACGTCGGCCGTCCACGGGGATGCCGGCAGCGACGCCGCCGGCCACGGCACGGCCTCGATGGCCCAGTCGCCGCAGTCCAACGGCGCGTCACGCGAAAACGAGTTTGCCTTGCGCCATTACGGGAAAGCGCTCGAGGCGATGCGCCACGTCTTCCGCCACAACGACAAGCGGTCCATCAACTCGGCGCTTCTCTGCACGCTGCTCTGTATATGCTTTGAGCTGCGAATAAAAGACCCCGCTACAGCCCTCACCCATCTCGAGCATGGTCTGCAAGTAGTAACTTCAAATCTCCATTCCGGTAGGTTTACTAGAAATCTTCATCAGGAGACCGGGGCTGATATGATAATCTTCTAGTCGACGAGGCCATAACAACGGCATTCGCGCGTCTCGATCTTCAAGCAGCGATATTCCTAGGCGTCCGCCCTCCTGCGTTAGATCCATCGCGGGTGGCGTCCCGCATCTTTGTCTTTGATTCAGTGTACCAAGAGGCCGACCACGCGCTTGCCGGCCTCATCAGCCGCGCATGGACCTTTATACGGACCGTCGCCGACGACTATCGCTACCAACAAGTCGGTCCGGTGCCCGACGCCGTCGCCGCACAAGCGCAGAGCATCAAAAAGAGCCTCGAGGCCTTTCGCAAGCAATATCTGGCACCAAATAGCAAGCTCGAAAAGATGCTGCCGGAGCAGATTAGCCTGCTGCGCATCAAATACCTGACCTCCGTCGTCGTCATGAGCGGCTGCCTGTCGCACGAGGAGACGCTCTACGACGCGCACGCCGGCGACTTTGTCCACATGGTTGATCTCGCCGCCGAGATTCGCGCGCGCCAGCAGCAACTGATTCCCAACTGCTCGGGCGGCGGCGGCAGCGGCGGCGGCGGCGGCTTCCAGCTCGACATGGCCGTCATCCACCCGCTCTACCTGACGGCGACAAAGTGCCGATGCCCCGTGACGCGACGGCGCGCGATCCAGGCGCTGTACACGGGGCCGGACTTTGAGGGCGCCTGGGAGGGCGTCGTCAGCGCGCGCATAGGCGAGCGCGTCATGCAGATTGAGGAGGAGGGCATCGCGTTGGACCTGGACAGACTCCGAGAGGGCGAGCTGGTGGGTATTCCCGAGAGAGCGCGCATTCACTCTGTGGATATATGCACCGAGCCTGCGCAGGGGCGTGCCACGGTGTACTTTGGGCGGCGGCCAAACGGGCCAGGCACCGACTGGGATGACTTGCAAGAAGAGATGACGTGGTAGCGTGGTTTTGGGAATCACGGATGCCAAGTCAGTCCACGGATCAAGACTAGGCGCGGACAAAGCTTGTTTTCAGCTCAGAGAATACGTGTGTATAGACTACTGACGAAGAAGGCGACGGAATAGATTCTCCAAGCCATGACAACATTACGGAAAAGGCACCAGACAGTTGGCAATGTGAGCCAGGGTCACAAGGTTGTTCTCGACGAGAACCCTCTATAGGGACTCTAATCGAGTGTCAAATTCACCAGAAATAAGAAATTCAATGCCGTATTGCCCTCGTACGCTCACGCCGACCTATCCTTCTGCCAGAGCCCCATTGCTCCAGGTTCCACAATCTGTAGATCCTCAAAATCTCCCAAAAACTCATATCCTAGCCTCTCAGGAATAGCCCGACTCTTGCCATTGCCCACCGCGTGCCAGATCTGCACAAGCTCTGCGCCGCAGTCAAACGCCGCCCGTGTAAGCAGCGCCGCGGCCCTTGTCGCCAGCCCACGGCCCGTCATGGGCGTTGCGAGCCAGTATCCCATGCCCATGCCGACGTCGCCCCGAGCCGGGCTCATCAGCCCGCAAGATCCGATAATCTGCCCGTTGACCAAGACGGCATAGTTGTAACTCGCGCCCCTGTCCCAGTCGGCGGTGGTGATGCGGAGAAACGTCTCTGCGTCCTTGGGCGTGTAGCCGTTGGCGGCCCAGGGCATCCAGGCCTGGAGCTCGGGTAGGGACGACTCGGCCGCGTCGAATAGGCTTTGCGCATCACTGAGATGCCATCGGCGGAGAGTCACGTCGCCGTCGTGGAGTTGCTCGGCGGGCACTTTGTACTGTTCAGCCAGCATCGACTTTGGCTTTGATGGGGTAGAATCGGTCATGGTTCGAGGGATGAAAAGTCCATGTGTAACTTTGTCCTCCTCGCTTGATTTTCGAGCTCGTAATAACGGGTTTTTATCTTCCACTTCTTCTTCCTGGTTAGTGACTCATGTTGGTATGTTGAGGCGAAGTCGGCTACCGTAGCACGTAGAGCCAGTATGACTGCGTTGACTAGGCGGGGACGCGCTACATCACCTAAATGAAAAGAGATCGAATCCGAGTTTCAACGGTGTGAAATACCTTGAAACGACAGAGATAAGAATTAGATATAAGCCAACAACCTTTGACATCATGGACAAGTGCATGAGTAGATTGCCGTGCTCCTACAACTGGAACCTGGCTAGCCACGACATTCACAACTTTTCACATTGCGAAGCAGACCACGATCAGGAATAATGATGAAATAAAACTGCAGGCAAACAAGACGCGATGAAGCGTAGATGCTCACAATACAATACAGTGGTTATTCAGTCTTATTTGGAGCTGTGACGGGCCGGCGCTGACGGCCGACCGACTGCTCCAGCATCAGGCAGCCAGCAAACACCATCCATCATCCATCATACAATAACAACAACAACAACAGCGAGGCGCCAAGCACCAACGTCTTCTACCCGCTACGAATTACCAGCCAACCATGTGAAATCACTCAACCCTTTGTGCAACGTCCGTTTTTAGAAATGGAAGCTGGCCCAGCGTTCCACAAAGCCCAGGCAGCAAAGGCGGCGCCTTTGGCTGAGTCACTTCCTTCGATCTGCCTGCAGCCGTCGGTGCAAGCTTGAATGAGGCTTGCAATGATAGGCCATTCGGTGTGGTTGTGACGGCAGAGGTAAAACATGCATTTCTTTACCGGTCGCAGGTGTGCAATTTGCAAAACAGGCAATAAGGCGGCACTTGATTGCGCTGTGATGCTGCCTGGGAGCTGAAGTAGCATATATATCTTGCTGCTCTCCTCGTACATCCCTCGCATGCATTGGCTCGTTGCTTTGTTCTTTTTATTATTCTTGTTGTTACTTTCCAATCGCTTTTGCTGACTTTCCTACTCCTCACGGTCGGTCCAGACGCTTTCAACGGCGGCTACACACAAATTGGTCGGCGTCAAGCCAACAGTTCGCAAGCGTCGCAGGATGGTGCCTAGCATTAGGTCCAGCGACTGGGGCCGTCGTTTTGGATTCCGAAATGTATTTTCAATAACTCGCGCCGTCTCCGAGTTTGTCTGGAAGTGGCGCTGCAAGCTGTTTGGCAGCGCCGACAACCACCGCGACGAAGACCCGGCCGATGAGGAAGAGGTCGGCGGCGATCCCGTCAGGAAAATCATGTACGAGGGTCCGGACTCATATTTGAATGACTACGACTGGGTCGACTATCCGCCGAGGCAAATCTCCAAGGCGACGGCGCGCGAGCACGGTCGCGTCGCCATCAAGATCTTCAAGGTCAAGGACCGAGAGAAGCAGTGCATCTCGGGTCGCCTGCCTCTCAAGTATCACAGCATTGAGGTGCAAAATCTGGCCGTCGTTTCCGCGCTCGCTTCGATTTTCAAGAAGCAAGACTATTACATTAGCGAAACCGAGACCGCATTCTTCAAGGCGCCTTTTCACGTGCTCTTCTTCTGCCAGGAGGAGATTAAGCAGCTCTACGCTGGCCTCGCTAGGGATGATATATTGGCTCCATACCTCAGGCTCTTCGTCGATACAATGGATTTTGTCCTCAAAGACATGCACATAAAGCTCGACAACCTCGGCGGCTCCGGTCTGATTTCTTTTGCTACCGTCTGGACTCTGTTCCCTCGTGGAGCCACCGTCTACAGCACCGACCTTGCGTCCGAGTTCTTGTGCAAAGTCACCAAGGCCGACTATACCACCGCCGCCGACGGCGAATTGTCTTTTCAAATTGGCGTCAAAGTCCTCCGCTTTAACGGTGAGTCATTTATCTGGACAACCAAGACGCTGTGTCTCAACAGCTTCTCTGGCAACAAGCCCATCAAGCAGCTGCGCCATTATCCCGTCGACTATCATACCGATAGTGACGGTGTATACGACCGACTCCGAAACCGTGGCAAAGCAATGCTCGACCTCCAGGACCTACAGTATCGGTGCTACAACAATGTCGCCCTGTACTGGCAAGACAGCAAGTCGGTCAGAAAGCACAACGTCGAGGGCCGCATTCTCGTCGACGTCTCCGGCTACCGAAAGTACCAAGACGAGAACCTGCACCGCAGCTGCGCAAAGCGCAAGTCGTCGAAGCGCCGCAACGAAGACGAAGATGACCTTGATGACTGGGGCATCGGCGCTTGGGACGAATCCGACAATGACTACGACGCCAGGGCCATCAACCCGTTTTCAGACGCCAACTCGGTCTCGTCGTTCGGACGCGACGTTGACGAGAACCAGCCCGAGAGGCGCACACTCCGAAAGCACATCACCGGGTCTCAGTGCCAGCGCAACAAAGAAATGATGCTGCGCCGCAAAGACGACCTTCCATTCCTCTATGGCCTCGTCGGCGGCTACGCCCTCAAGACGAAGCTCTGGGTTGAGTTCTACATTGAAGACATTGAGCCCCTCATATGGAACGACAGCGCCTATTCGCACCTCGTCTACGACGAACAACAAAAGGACCTCATATTGTCCTTCGTCCAGCACCACAGCTTCACCAGCG
The DNA here is from genome assembly GCA_030777785.1 of Beauveria caledonica. Taxonomy (NCBI): domain Eukaryota; kingdom Fungi; phylum Ascomycota; class Sordariomycetes; order Hypocreales; family Cordycipitaceae; genus Beauveria; species Beauveria caledonica. The sequence continues at coordinate 29,436 of JAPFSE010000784.1, read as the reverse complement.
CCACCCCTGCCCCTGTGTCGTCAGCCTCCCGCTCTCCGCCCGGCGACTCGAGCTCGACCGCGACCGAAGACGGCCCCTCGGACAAGACGCCCAAGCGCACGCTCGCCCCCATCGAGGACGTCATCATCGGCAAGGGCCAGGGTCTCGTAATCCTGCTCTCCGGGCCGCCCGGCACCGGCAAGACACTCATGGCCGAAGCCGTCGCCGACCGCGCGCACCGCCCGCTCGTGTCCCTGCAGGCCGAAGACCTAGGCACCCACTCTGGCGAGCTCGGCACGCGTCTGAAGCGCTTCCTCACCATGGCCGCCGAGTGGAACGCCGTCGTGCTGCTCGACGAGGCCGACGTCTTCATGGCCGAGCGCGACCCCAACAGCATCCACCGCAACGAGCTCGTCAGCATCTTCCTCCGCGAGCTCGAGTACTTTCGCGGCATCATCTTCCTCACCACCAACCTCTACCAGACCATTGACCCGGCCTTTCGCAGCCGCGTCAGCCTCCACCTGCTCTTTTCCCCGCTCTCGCGGGACGCCCGCCGAAAAGTGTGGCACAACTGTCTCTCGTGCCTCGCGCCCCAGACCCTCCTCGGCAAGGGCAAGGCGGTGTTGGCAGCGGCAGAGGAGGATGACGACGACGACGACGACGACGACGACGACGACGACGACGACGACGACGACGACGACGACGGGCAGGAGGAGGGTGACAGGGACAATGGCGTGGTGGTGCCGACGCTGAGCGACGCGGACATTGACGAGATGAGCCTGTGGCAGCTCAACGGCCGCGAGATTAAAAATGCGGTCAAGATGGTGCGTACGTGGTGCGACCACAAGGGCTACGCCATGACGCTGGACAGGCTTGAGAGCGGCATCCGCGTGACGAACCCATCTGCGACAAAGGGCGTCGACGTGGACCCGGATCTCTACAAGTGAGGATCTGGAAAACGTCGCTGTAATCAGACGCTTATCAGATTGGAAGCACAGCCGCTGGGACGTTGGGTGTTACATTACACAGAGTCATTTGCTTTCGGCTGACTGAAAAGGAACATGTCCGTCGTAAATTATGTACTTTCTACTTCTAAAAAACCATGGGCGCTCATCTATATACATTTCTCTCTACACATCATCGTAACTCATATTGGCTCCTCTTCCTCCTCCTCAAGGCGCACCTCGTGGCCGTTCCCCTCGTACATGCGCAGCGCCGTGAGGCATCCAATGGCCGACACGATCGCCACCCCCCACCATCCCCAGGCGACCATGCCAATATCCAAGCCGTAGCCGTACCACCAGCCCCCAACAACCGGCCCCACGGTGCGAAAGCCCGCCGACACGCTCTGTCCGAGGCCGTGGATCGTGCCGAGCACGCTCGGGTGCGGGCTGCAATTGTTGAGCAGGATGATGCTCGCGGGCAGGGTGAACGTGCGCGCCGTCACGGCGAGGAACAGGACAAAGAGAATGCCGAGCCAGACGAGCGGGCCCGAGGCCGCCTCCGGCGCCGGGCTCCAGGACGGCACAATGGCCAGGTACGGTACGAAAAAGTAGCACACGGGGAAGAGGAACAGGAACCAGCGAAACGACCGCGTGGTGCCGAGCCGCGCGTGCACGGGCGGATACAGCGTCAGCTGCAGGCACATGCCAATCAGGCCGAGAAACGAGGTGGCGAGGCCGACGGTCTCCGCCGGCATGCCCAGCCCGCCGGTGAAGAGCAGCGGGAGATTGCGTTTATCGAACGCGGCCGCGGGTGCTGCAGAGGGGTCTGCGAGGTAGCGCGGCGTGGAGAGGAACAGCGACCAAATGTTGCCAAAGGCGCCAAGGTGAAAGTCGTAAAAGGCGGTGGTGATGAGCGTGAATATGACGTTTGAGGTCCAGATACGTGAGAAGGGGAGACGTCGTGTTGTGCGACAGCGCAGCGCCGGCTGTGGTGTAAGCGCCTCCTTGTCGGTAATTCCTTCGAGGGCGCATGATTCGCTGGTGGTGAGGCGTGAGTAGCCAGCATTAGCTTTTGTACCCAACAGAATCTGCTGGATGCGTTGGCCAACAGCAAGGCTCGGGTCGTGTAGATGTCGTCTTGAGGGTGAGGTCTAATAAATGTTAGTGCATGTCGAAAGAGAGTAAACAGGTACATCATATGATATAGCCTCACCTCTTCAAGAAAGAGCGTCACAGTGACTGTGACGAGAGAAAGCGCAAACACGTTCATGAGGCTCGGCAGCGCAAACGGATATTTCTGAACCCAGCGGAAACCGAAAATCGCACCAGGCGCAAAGATGCCGGGTAACGTTGTGCCGGCCGAGGCGAGCAAGCCGCCAAAGACTGCGTCGCTTGTTAGTCGCAAGAGTGTAGCAACAGGTTTCCGACACACATACATGGACCCAAGATTCCAGCAATGTTGAAGCTCATGGGAAGAATAAGAAAAGCGCGCGACTGGTACTTCTTTTCCTGGATAATTTCGGAAATCATGGTGCGACTGCAGCATCTTGGTTAGCCTAGCTAGCACCTTGAACAGCGTCCACAAAGTCGCACGCATCTTACATGACTCCGACGGTGCCATTTACAGCGCCGCCAAAGGCTCTCCAGAACGCCGCCCAGAAAAAGGTCGTCGCAAATCCGTAGCCGAGACAGCTTATCGCTGTTCCGGCCAACCCGACAGCAACAACCCATTTGCGACCGCACCAGTGCGCGTCGGCGGCCTTGCCCCAAAGCATCGCCGTCATGACCTGAGTGCCCGTGAAGCATGCCTGCAGCAGGCCCGCCTGCTTCGAAATACTGGCATCTGAGAGCGAGTCGTCCATGTGCTTGAGTTGATAAAAGACGTAGGCTTGCATCGAGGCGACCTGCAAAAAGTCGACGAGCCGGCAGAGGAAGAGAATGAGTAGCTGGTCCTTGCGCGGCAGCGAAAGCCACGACACCGGGCCCGGCTTTGACTGCTTTCCGACATCTTCTTCTCTTGTGCTTTGAGACATGATGTCGAGGTGTCTCGTAAAAGATTCGGGAGAACGGATTGAGAAACAACCGAAGAAGGCCGATTAGAGAGTTTGCAGTCTCCAGTTGTTTCTTTTTAGTGTGGCACCGCGCTGCGCCTAGAGCAAGCGTGGATCAGGAAAAGAGGTTCAAACCATGAAGCGGCCGACAGATCAAGAATCAAAAGAAACCAAAAACTGAGAAATGAGAAATGAGAAAAGACAAGATTAGCTCGGTTTCGATAGATTTCGAATAGTGTGCCAACAAGTTGTGGGTTGCGAATCGTAGTGATGCAACGGCAACACGTCACTGTCCAGCCCTAGTAACTATTGCTACTGATAGTTGGTGTCACTGTCAACCATGTGAGTGAGACGCTCTATGCATTTGTTTCACTGACAAGAGACAAGTCAACACAGAACCACAGGCTGGAAATAAGAATTACCAGGGCTGTATTAAGCTAACTCGTAAAGAAAGCCTCGGCGCACTGTCCCTGTGGGGTCTCATCCCGCGTCCTCAGTCCTGAGCAGAGTTTCGTTTCCCCCATGAACCTTGGGGTGGCTGCTTCTGGCAGCCAAGACGCCGGGCCAGATTCGGGGAGACACACAGGCCACAACTCACTCAATGCCTGCCAGTGGCTGCCAGTGGCTCGATCATGTCGACAAAACTAGCTGCAACCAGTGGACCCAGGCCAGGTAGGGATCCGTCACCCACCTGCGCACCCTGGCGCTATACCGAGCCAAGCTCCCAGCTCCATATCAGTAACTGGGCGTACCGAGACGCTGGGTTGCTATTGTCGTTCGAGTTGCAGAGGAGAAAACGGCCGAGACGGCCAAATAGACTGAGAGGGCGGTCTTCGGCGCGGTTCTCGCAAATGAGGGCGTATGTATATGCAGCCGCGGACAAACGAAACGAGAAAAGAACAAAGAGAAAAGGGAAAAGCGATGCCAACAGTACTTACTTCAGTTCGCGCATGTGTGCTCGATACGCGCAGGATAGAGCCTCAAATAAAGAGCTTAGATGGCCTTTGCTCTCCAGCAGGAGAACCCGTACGTAGGGTTACCTTGAAAATGGACGCAGTGTAAAATTCAATAGACCAGAAAGTGCCAGATCGCACGGCCCCTATTCTCAGCATGAAAGCCCTGGGTGGCGAGTCAAGAAGCATACCAGTGCCGCGAGTGCTGCGCCGCCCAACTCGGCGTCTCGATTTCAGCGGCCAAACGTTGGCGAATTCCGGTGTGGCTTGTTCTCCAAATTCGCTCAAAACATGTCTCGTGTAGTGGCCCCCTCATAGTGTCCGCTCATACTGTACACCTCTACCCATCAAGGACGCTGACGAACATCACCATGTGCGAGCTGGTGGGGGATACAGCTGCCCACATGGGCAGGTAACAAGGCCAGCGGCGCATACTCCCTTTTGCAGTACATGCATCGTCCACCTTGCGTGGACATGCCAACTCAAGAATAGGGAATCGGCAGCTAATAACAACGACGGTTTGGATGTGCTGTACAGGTGGTGGGCCCGCGAAACAGAGCACAGCAATGGTGCACCATACACAGCCGCAATCACGGCTGAAATGCCAAACTGGGGTGTTTTAGCGAGACTGTCATGGTCAGCGGAGAAGAAAACAGGAGACCAGACACGGGTTTCAAGCAAATGCTGATCACAGACTCTTGTTGGCAGGTGCCTGTATCCTTGTCCCCTGTCAACAGACATGATGAAAGGCGCCAATAAGGGACAGCACTAAGTTAGAGACAGCGCCTGTTTCTAGAAAACTAGTCTTCTTTCCGCGGTGGCGTTCAGCCCGTTCAGTGGCTTTCTTCTGCGTTGGGCCTGCTGAGCTGTCTATTACTACATGTGCATGAACCAAAGGTAGTGGCGCTCTCTGACAAGCTGTGATCCAACCAGCTCTCCACTGGGCGGGCGCCTACTACAGCATCTCGGTCAGCATCGCTGCTGACAAGCATACAAGGCAGACGCAATCGGCGAACTTGCGTTTCTGGGTTAACCCTTCTTGTCTGCTGAGAACGACTCTGAGAACAGTTCGTCTCTCGCCCCGGCTACGAGACCCTGCCACAGGGCGCATCAATCGGAAGCCGTGTCGCACAGAGATAAACCCACCATAAAAGCCCGATGTGGCGTTCCAATCCAGTATTATTACGCCGAGGGGGTGTCCGCCACGGCCAGGAAGATATCGGTCGCATCTTGTCATCTGGTTCAACGTGCCCGCAAATTTTCGGCTCGACAAGACAGAGTTTCATATATCCATGAGCAGTCTTCGTTTGTCTCGTGTATTAGAGGTTGTCTTTCGAGTTTCCTCAAATTGGAGGGTAGCTTCCGCTTCCGCTCATTACTAATAACACTGACCGAATAGCTTCGCACCTAAAGATGTGGTGCGGCTGGGGAGGTTAGGCACCAGATTGAGGTCGTGGTCATTTTACAAGCGAAAAAAAAACTGTAGAGTTTTGCCGTCAATGGCGCAAAAGCTAAGCCAGTCACAGCTACAGCCTCAGCATGTACTTGTGCCCCGAAGGATATAAGGAATGGGAGCGAGTAATCGCGCAACTGCATTGCTCCGATAGACGTCATCGTGCGTCCATTCTCGAGGCTGATGCGACGGGTACTGTATCGTTTATTCGATATTCCGTAGCAATAAAGTTCCCACAAAGTTGATTTGTGCCAGTGCATGCTGCATTATCTGCCACTGTGCTTTGATCGTCAGCGAAAACTGTGCGTGAAAATCATTTCCGACGCGTGCCCGCGGCATTGCCCGTCTCAGGGACTGTCCCATATATGTCTGGTGGACTGATGCAACGTCGACGATTACAGGGCTGTGGCCGTCGATCAAGTTGATGTTGTACTGTTCGAGATAGTAACAACTAAAGCAGAACCAATGGTTGTTGAGAGACTTTGTAGAGGCTTGTGTCACAAGAGCAGTCGCAATACTAGAACTACACCTGCTCATCATCGTGCATGGTGGCTACCGCAGGCTTGTGTCACCGACTCACCGTGGATGCTGCAGGGCGATGCAAGTCGGATCAAGCGGCGTGAGACATGGTCGGAACAAGGATGCAAGGTTGTCGAGACCGTTGAGCGGAGTGGTGCATGTAATACTTGCCTTGGATGTGTACAGGTAACTCGCCTGGTTCATGGCCTTTACATTGAGCACCATAGCACGCATTTCAGCCAATGTTGACACTGTAGGGCTGGATAAGCTAGCTCACGGGCCGAGCTGATGTAATGCCGCTTGGTGAGACTGTTAGACCCTGCTTGATGGACGGCCAATGCAGCGTCAGACCTTGAATATGGAGCCAGTAATCTGAAGCATCCCGAATGTCCCCCGAACCCGTGCATGGAAAAGGAGATGGTAAATTGTTTTCTGAAAAGCAGCATATCCGGGCTGGTGGCTCCTTGCGTGGGATCTCGAAGCCAGCACTGATACCGCCAAGGATGATGAGTCCAAGCAAGCAGGCTCAATTCTAGCCGCATAATAATAGTGGCGGGATTCAGGATTTCGTGCTTAGATTAAGAAGCTTGGCTTGGTGAGCCGCCCATGTGTGACAGTTTCCAGAGGCTTGCAGCCGACACCATTTCAGCCCACTCTAGCTGTCGGCCAACTTGATTCCTCTGTAAGACTGTTCGAAAACGTTGTCGGCCAAAGGTCGCGGGGACATGTCCGTGGGGAAATAGGGTCTGAGTATGCCCATGTTGATATGGGACTGGATAATTATTTTCTAGAAGAACTTTCTGCACTGCAGGCCTGCGAGTCATCAACCGCACGTGGGAGTCAAAAAATAGAGTTTTGCCTTGTTCAACGGCGACGGGCAGCAGTGTTGCAGTGCATATTGGTGGAACCGCGGCGGACTGGGCAAGAGCCACACTTCGATATTCAATTGTAGATGAAGTATTAGAGATGAACAGGTCGTGCGGGTTCGGAGGCGCACGGGCAATAACGATTGCGGAAACGAAACAGATGACGGACGGCTGCGCTATTAGCCTATTAGACGTACAGCCATGGTGACAGCAACGCTAATAACTGTTAAGACGTGATAGCGGCCGAGGCAGCGGAGATGTCGGATAGAGTTTTGCTCTGATGGGCCAGCGCCACGACAATGGCGTGAGTGGTTGCCAGACAAGTTCATCCGGAGAACTCCGTGCTCCTCGAGGCCAGCAAAGTTGTCGAATTTTTCAGTCGCATAGTTAACTTGTCAATCTCCTGCCAAGACCGCATGAGCTAATAAGCGGCATCGGAAATTTTGATGGTGGATGGCTGTTGGAGATTGGGAGAATACCAATAAAAAGTCTGCACAGCTCCAACTCGGGCGTCTTGGGCACTTGAGCCGGACGATGTGGTGTGAAGAACAGTAATGCCCGCCCATAGTTATGGTTGGCAAGACACGGTGAAACGATCGGAGCCGATGCGTGAAGCAGCATGCAGTAGCGGCTTTGGTGTATGGGTGTGTGAGCAGACGACTGGTAGGTCAAGATGATGCAGGTCGTGATGGGAATGGTGGTGAGGCTGCTTGTGTGCTGATGAAGCCTGACTCATTCTAGTTTTCCGCCTAGGTAGGTACCTACCTACCCAGCTACCTTGGGCAGTCAACTAGGTAGGTAACTAAGGTAGGTACCGACCTACCTAGGTACCTACCTAGCACTGCTAGGTACTATTTATTAAGGTATAAGGCAGTTGGTTAATTTTCTGGTGCGAGGAAAGCCAGAACAGCTGTAAAAATTTAACTAGTCAGAGCCCTCCAACTGCGTCTATCAGCGCTACAGTACCCAATTCTTTGGGCGTGCCCCGCTATAGCCTCACTATAACTCCACCATTTTCATTGTATCACCACTATAACTTGACCACACCTCACCACACAATACCTCATTACCTAACAATGTACTTGGTACGTGGACAGGCCAAGGGTAACCAGTACTTCGGCTGCCAGCAGCCAGTAGGTAGGCAACAGCAAACGGCTTCATGAAAACGCACGTTTGCCAGCTGGCAAACTACATCACCCAACTTCACCCTTCATCGTCTCCAGTCATGTGAGACATCTCCACGAACCCTCTCCAGCTTCATCTTCAGAATCGCTGCTTTTTTCCCTAAACCCCCGAGGGTCCGAGTCGCCTTGTCGCACACCAGGTTCCACAGGCATGGCCGTCGTTGCTTGGCTTTGCATGTAACGAGAGATCCGCGGCGCTACTGTCTGCACCCCGTTTTCTCCCAGTCCACATTCATGGTTTGTCGTCGCAACTCGAATTATGAGCCTGCCTATTACTCATTACCAGTCTTCCAGCTCCAGGACCGCATTCACCAACTTCCGCAACGCCGAGATGCAGGTTCCGCGGCCCCAGAGCATGGCAAATAAAACGCCTGTTAATCAATAAATATTTGCGCCGCTGGTCCTGGCTCCCAATGCATGGACAGAATCGTCTAGGACCTGCGACACCCGTGACGCAGTGCACCATGCCAGTCGCCTACGACAAGCGAGCAACCGGACTGGCGGGCTCGCCGTGTGTCATGGTCCGCCTTAGGTTACTCTGTGGTGCACAGCCATCAACCTTATATGCAACGTCGAATGCAGGCAGCCCTCCCTTTCAGCTGTTGTGCAACATGACAGTAACACACAAATAGAAGAATAAGGAGACGACAGTACAGCACGGATGCGCCATTATGCGCGCTCAAATAATCGGCCTTCATCATCCGTCGTCACTGACAACTACCTAATAATACTGGTAGCCATCACGGCACGGCGCCATAACTATTGGTTCAAGCTCAAGCTCACATTTAGGTCCACCACACCATCACTACAAGCACTCCACGCTTGCACGCCAAAATCCAAATAAAACGCCATGGCTAGTGGGTCGCCTGTGGTTCTCGGGTTAGCACCAAGTACCGAATGACTCCATACTTTTTGGCACTGTAGGTGCTTTGGTGCTCCCGCATGTCCCGCTTGCGCGCTGTTCGACCTCGTCCTGGCCTCGTCCCTGGCGCCTCCGGGCCATCTCCTGGGGCCTTGTAGCGACGGCCAAAGAAGGCAAAGGTTTCGGTCATGGCTCCCGGGAGGATCGTCCTCTTCCAGTCTAACGTGTTAAGTAGACCGTTGCCCACCGTTCCTTGACCATCAGCCAAGCACCAAAGCTTTATTATCCACAGACGCCCCCCTTCCTTGTTGCCTCCTTGACATTGTTTTGCTTCTCCGATATTTTTCTCTCCTGGCTGGGCGTTTCACTCATTTTCATCTCTTCCTCTCAACAATTGGTCCTGCCCGTCTTGGACGTTGCGGCCTCGAACCATCTCATCTGTCCTGCCCATACATACAGCCCATTGTATTTGACTGTTCACCCGAGACGAGTCACCTTGCAGAGCGCACGATATACTTTGGCCCTTCATATTCTTTGCAACTGTGACGTTGCTGTTGCTTTATTCTCTGCATCGCTCAAAGCCACAACCAAAGGCGCGCATTTCTCGCCTTTGTCTGCCGCAATCGACGCCGAGCCCGTTAGATTTAACACGGCTCGCCGTCGACATCAGCCACAATGTCCTTTTCGGCCCAGTACAAACCTCGGCCGTCCACCGACATTTTTACTAATGACACTGATATTAACCGCCAAAACTGCCGGCGCATCGTGCCCATGAGAGTCCTCATCCTGGGACTAGGCCGAACCGGTACTGCTTGTATGTAATTGATGACCAATCTCGAACAGTCCAGCTAATAAGATAACAGCTATGCGCGCCGCCATGAAGCGACTCGGCTACGTTGACACCTACCACATGATGAATTGCTCCATTGAGAATCCCTCAGACGCTCTCATGTGGATGGACGCCTTGACAGCTAAATACGACGGGAAAGGGCCCAAATTCACGCGCACCCAGTGGGATCAGCTTCTCGGTCACTGCCAGGCCGTCTGCGACTGGCCCAGCATCGCCTTCGCCAAGGAACTTATCGAAGCCTACCCCGAGGCCAAGGTCGTCCTCACAAACCGTGATGTGCACTCGTGGCACGCCTCGACGATGAAGACAGTTTACTGGCGCGTGACCGACCGGCATCTGCGCTGGCTCTCCTACTTTGACTGGGCAGCCGGCCAGTACTACCCGATGCTTAAGAAGTTCTTCGATACTTTCTTCGAGGGCGACTTTCCCAACCGTGGCAAGGCAATTTTCGAGCGTCACTACGCTGAGGTACGTAGCCTCGTGCCCAAGAACAACCTGCTCGAGTTCCGTGTCACCGACGGCTGGGGGCCGCTTTGCGAATTTCTGGACGAGGCCGTACCCAAGGAGACGCCGTTTCCTAATGTCAACGACAACGTCAACTTTGTCGCGCGCTCCAAGGCTCGTAACTGGGCGCAGACGTACAATGTACTGGTTCGCCTTTTCATCTGGGTCGTCCTCAGTCTCGTCACTCTGTTCGCCGTCTTGCGCTTCCTGATGGCATAAACGTTCTTGCTGCATCAATCAAACTACGGTGTTTTTTCCTCTTCTACACTGCCAAGCTTAAAGCTTGCACATCACCCCACAGTTGTCAACCTGGGCATGTTCTGTGGAAGTTCGCATTAGACCATTTCGCATGGCGTTTATTGTTTCCCGCTCATCATTTGCTTGGATCGCGATCATATGTATATAGATTAGCCACGAAGAGTACATAGCATGGTGCTTGCTTATAGTTGGCCCCGCACCAGCCAACAGCTTTGCAATAGATTCCATCAAGTCTGAGAACCATGCATCGGTGACGGACAGCAGTGAGACATATGGCCCCAGATCTCCGCCACGCAGATTCCCCAGCAGCCTTAATTTTAGAGTATTTCCCGATCAAGCAGTGTCGTCACAGCACCTTGCATCACCTTGTCACTGAGGCACAACCCCGAAAGGCATATGCAACTCTAAGTAATATGCACAGGTATTTTCTTAGGCTGTCTTTACAATAATTCGCAAGCAATGCGAGAATTTTTCCATTGGGCAAAGAGTCAAGGAAGTGCTGAGGTGAGATATATAAAGTGGGGCCCGGATATCCCGAAATCTCGGCCGTGGCAGACGCCCGCGGCGGGCTCTTTGTTTATTGTGGCTTGATCAAGAGTACCTAATCGCGGGGGGGGGTCTTGATGGTTCGAAACAGGGTCTATCAGGGGTTCCGAGCTCGTAAAGATGGGCTAATAGTGTTGAGTATAGAACGTGGATGAGATGCCAGTGAGTCTCGCGTAATGCTAGCACGATGGTAAATGCATTTGTACACTCAAACAAATAATTAGAGACATATCATTCGAATGAAAGAGTAAGTCGCTTAAATTCAGGCTGCCACGGGGGGGCTTGTGCGGAAAACCACGTCCTTGCCGCCTCAACTAACCTGTACGAGCATGCATCTTGCCACTCGACAACTGTTGGCCATGACTCTTCAAATCGATTCTTTCGCTTTACAATTCACGTCTGGTAGGAATGACGTGAATAAATGGCAAATTAGTCAGAATCTGTATAAACCTCACGACCCTCACTATAATGTCACTGTACGCTCGCCAGACTGGTTCAAGGTGTATCACAAGTCGAGAAAATATAATCGTCGCAATTGGCTCAACGATAAGCAGCGCAACTACGCTAGCTTTATCGAGTATATGCTGACTGCAGCCAGTTTATCGATTGCGTGGGACCAAGCCATTCTGTCATCCAAGACGTGTCAAGTGCCTCGCCGTAGATGGTGAACCACAAGAGCGAGGGTGTGCACAAACAACACGAATTCGCCACATCTCCTCAAGTAAACCTCCCCCGAAATAGACAACGCTCGAATCGCATTCCCAATCGTAGACTTTGTCAATACTCACAGCCCCCGGCCTCTATTATGCCTGCGATTCGCGCCCCCACGCCGTCCTGGCGCCCTATCAGGCGGCGCGTGGGTGGTGGATGCGGAGGAGCGCAACTCGGCGATCGATCTGCAGCTTCCGGAATTATGCAAATGATAGCTTTGTGCTGCGCTAGTGGATGCGCTGTTTAGAAGTTTGTTGAGGATGGGATGATAAGGTACTGGCCAGACTTTACGCTGGCCATGCAAGTACATGCTGGCGGGACTTGACAATATTGGAGAAAAAGACGTTTAGATGATTACATACTGTAGTTAGCCAGGAATTATCAGAAACTTGAGCTGCTTTGACTAGGATAACCGTTTTTTCTGACAGCTTTATAATGGTGCCGTCATGAGGAAGCACTGAAGGGATCAATATACCTATGATGTAACTGAGCTCGTGCTTTTTAAGAGGATTCCAGGGTACCAACTAGTAATTAGTTTGATTGCATCTAGTAGCTTCTTTTCAAATCATTCTATAATGAATTAATTTTGTCGTGATACATTGTTTCTTTCCAACGCGAGCGAGACACCGCCCGTTTGGCGGCATTGGCACGCACGCCTTGCTGCCCAATTTCGCGACAAGATAGAATTCAAGTCGGCCGAGTAACTGGAAAATATATTTCGTACTACTATCCAGCCTGTTCCATCTTCTCTCTGCGCACCACCAGTCATTGACAGCAAACGACGCTGCCAGCAGTCTGCATTCAGAGCCAAGGGCGCCAGCACCACGCAGATGAGGCTTTGGTAACGGTGAAAACGCTCAATGTATCCCTAATGCTTGAAGGGGGCATTTGGCAAACTCAGAAGAGCAGTTCGGTGATTGTCGAGGTAGGAACTAACTACCATTAGTGAAAACCATTGAAAAGGCTTTCAAAGTGCAATATTCGCATGTCGTTCTTTTTATACTTGTAATTACATTGCTCGGGATGTCGACTCCGCCTCGGCCAGAACCTCTTATAAGTCGAAACATGCCCACCGTGCCGTTGTAAGTGCGTGGATACGTCATCTACCCGGGCCGTCCGCTCTCCAAAATCGTCCAGCCGGCGGTGTTGAAAAGCGCCGCCAAGCTCGGAAAAGGGTGAAAGCATTTGGGAAATGGATATAGGCGTTTTTCCCTAAAAGGACTTGATGGCACTGCCAACGCATACCTTATGCTGCAACTACAAGCTGCAAGTGTAGTTGGCCCGCTTGCCACCCAGGATTACAATGGCGTCGTTTTGAGTCGCCTAAGTCGCTCCCCTCTGTGCCTGACTTAAGTTTAAAGGCGCTTCTATGATTGGAATTGTTGTCTGGCTTGATCTATGTTTAAATACTATTCCAAGAGCGATGTAAGATGGACCCGATTAGCGTTCGCGACATCACGGCCGATGGCAGTGCCCGGATCCATGTGGTCATCCCTGTCACCTACGTCCACCACTATGCAGAAGCGCACGGTAAGACGTCTTATTCAGTACTCTCCGAAAGCATTTTCTTACTGGAAAGGAGCAAACGTGACTGCCGCCCGACCGAATCATATTGATGGCCATGAATTACATGCCGGGATTATGCCAGAAATGGGAGAGTTGCAGGAAACGGAAGCATTCGTCACGAACAATTGAACCAGCCTAAAGCCAAACTCCCGGCCGACTTCACCGCACGCTGTTCGCTATGATTAATCTAGCAAGAATCTATTTTTCGTGAGAGAGATGCCAAGATTGCTGCAGAGCTGCAGTTGCATGTCATCAGCAACAAGACTGCCAGGGTAGGGCGCGAATGTTTATGATACACAAGATTCCAAGTCCGCGCTAGCAACAACATCCTACTCAGCATCGGCTAAGAAATCGGAGACGCTTGGAGTAGAGGTTTTGGTACTTTTCAAATGGTCTCTCGCTCTAAACCATTACGAGACGTTGTCAAAAGACTTTGTCAGGAAGGCGTTCTCACAACACGTCGCAAAATGAGTCTGACATTGGTGAAAGAGTCTCGAGGACTTGGGTACAGTAGCCTCCAATGATACAGATATCTTAGTCTTACAAAGTTAGCTGCGGTGGAGAATATTTAAAGACTTTGTCCTGTACGGACCTGTAGTCGCATTAGCAGGAATCAAGGCCTCTTGATTGAGCCAAGAGAGCTGCCATGCAAGCTTTGTAGGCTCTGAAAGCGAAGTTTGGTACGCAATGTGAAAAGACACAGAGGGCAACGCGAAATTCGGAGGATATTTCTGGATCCGGGCAAGCTCACAGGCGGAACTTCTAGCTTGAGATATCTTGCCCAAGACCACTGGCATTTGGAAGTTGCAGCGAGATTCGTTTTCAACACTATGCAGAAACAAGCCATGGTCGAGAAGAATCGAAGATATGAGGCTGCACAGCTTTTCTACGAGTACGTCGAGGTTTTCAGGCGGTAGAATGGGGGGAGACAACATGGCAGTCGCTCATCTCATGTTCCCTGAGCCATGCAATTTGGTGAGATGGACATGCACGAGCAAGGTTGCCGCGTGGTCGACTCTTGGACATATACACTCGCATCGCTGGACCGCAAGACCCTGGGGTACTGGGTAGAATGGCCTTGCTCGCGAATTCCTGGGACAATCATGATTGGTATCGCGAGTCCGTGGCGCTGCACCGAACAGTCTTTGGACGGAAGCACGCCGACTCAGAAAACGTCACCAGGTGCTACGCGAGATGGTGGAAGATTTGGACGAGCAGGACTAGGAGTAATCGGGCGACGACATCCTTTTGACACTTGCAAGGCTTGTTTGGCCAGTCGATGCCGCCCGCGAGCACGCGTTGCACGTCATGTGGCCTCGCTTGTCATGAAGCAACATTTATGTAAAGTAACATGAACAAGTAAGCAATCGCAACCGTAAACTCAATGGTCTATTGTCTGCATGGTGTAATCAATCGCTCGCTTCTCGCAGCACTTGAATTATTTCTTGCCACTCTTCTTGATGCCTTGGCCTCCCAGACTGATGGGGCCTTTCTTGCCAGCCGCCGCTTTCGCCTCGGCGAGGATTTTCTTGTCTGTAAGCGAGCGTCTCTAGTTAGCATTGCCTAGTAGCAGGGTGATGACAAGATTCTTGGCGAGCGAGCTCCTACTTTTCGCAGCCTCTGCCTTGCCGCTGTCCTCGTCGTCAGAGTCCAACGGCTTGCCGGACAGATAGGCCTCCTTTCTCTTCTTTGCTTCGTCCGACTGTACCTTGGCGAGAGGCTTCTTCGTACCACCTGCAGGATTTCTCCCATGTTAGACCATGCAATACATCAGCCATGCAATAGAATGCAGGCAAACTGCGACCAGAGCCTGTCGCGCAGATGGTAGCGAGTCACATGCCTTGTCTGGATTGACCGCCCATTTTTTCTATGTAACGAAAAAAATCTTATGCAATCCTGCGTCGTTTGTAGGGTTTGATAACTCGTTGTGCTGTCGAATCGATGCGCTATTATCGAGTTGGGTCAAAATTTCACGCGTTCAAAAACCAGACACCTGCGGCTATGACTTCACAATGGTGCTTCCCGAAAAGTTTGTAAGTAACGCTGCTTTAAAGGTGCGGGGGTTCGCGGATTATGTCTCCATATATTCTTAAAGCAGCAACGCTATGTTCGGAACGTCGTCGGGCATCTTCTCATTTCGCTCCAGTAGTGGCTGTTCCATCACAACACCTTCACGTCCTCAACGAAGCAACAAAGAGATACTGCTCGTGCCCAATCCCCTGCAATTCATTGCAAAAATACATTCCAGAGTGACTCGTCCCCTCACAGATCCCCCGATGACCTGAGGCTACGAGGCGCGCTGAACCGGTTCGACCACAACCTGTTGAACATTGCTTTGGAATTGCTTTTAGTGCTGACACTTGCCGTTGCTCCTCATTCTAAGGATCCCGAAAGGGTCGCAGCGCAAAGCTTTATCATGTCGAGTTCCGACGAGGGCGAAATTCTCGAAGCCAAAGGGGGCGATTTGAAGGCATCTCCACTGCCGCTCACAGAAGGAAGCAGCGTTGACCGTCGAGACAGACTATATAGCCGGGACTCGCCCGATCGAGACTCTCGGAAAAGCCGCTCTCCCAGAGGCTACAAGCGCGGCCGCGATGACTACGATGCACGCAGCCGGCGACGCGATGCGCCTGGCCAGTCCCGCTCCGACCGCGACAACCGTGACGACTATAAGCGCTCCAGGGTATCATATGACGACTTGGACCGGTCCTCTGGACGAGATATAGATCAGAGAGCTATCTCAAACCGAAGCCGAGATCGGAGTCGCGACCGTTACAATGGCAATGAACGCCATCGTCGTCACCGAAGCCGCTCGCCAGCCGCTCGCTCCCGCCATGACGACCAGGGCGATAGTGGACGGAACGGTCGAGGCGCTCGCCGCGCCTCCCCAGGACGGCGCAATCACGATCTTGAATACGACGACTACCGCGACTCTACCACGGCAAGTTCTGGGTCAAAACGTAGCACCGGCGCGTCAGTGCCTCCCGCAGCCAATGGAGATGCTAAATCACACAAAAACAGTTCAAAAACTGGTACCGCTGCTCATAGCGAAGCCGTGTCAAAGCCAAAGTCAGTGCATTTCGCAGAGTTTGACAGCAGCAGAAATCTGACCAGCGACAGAGAGCAACCTGCTGCTGAGCCTGATCACGACTATGACAACGAAGAAAAATTCGATGAAGAGGCCGAGATTGAACGTCGCCGCAAACGACGCGAAGCACTTCTTGCAAAAACTATTCCTGCGACACCATTACTCCTTCAGGCTGTTGGGGCTACAGAAAAGGTCCGCGCAGCCTCACCGGTCGTTTCGGATGGTACTCTCGACCATGAGACGCCACAGACACCACAGTCAAGCAAGTATTGCCCATGCTTGCCTGGTCACCGCATTCTAACACAGTTAGTCATGACGTCGCCTCGATCTCCAGGCTTCCATGATGCCATGTCGCCGGGACGGCTTGATCTCACCGACGACCGGGCGCTGATGAATAGCCACGCTGCTCCGAAATACGATGAAGACGACGGCCCTTCGGCGGCTGACTACGATCCAATAATCGATATGAAAGAGGACGAACAGCGTGATGAGCTTCGCCAAGGCCATGCAGTAAACGGTATGCATGCGCAGGCTGATCAGTCGAACGGAGAGAAAGAGCCGAAAGGCGCGGGCGCAAATGAAGAGGACGATGACTTTGACATGTTTGCCGAGGATTTTGACGAGGACAAGTATGCGACGAAGCCAAACAAAGGCGGCGACGAAGTAGTCGGTGACGCTGGCAAGGGAGGCATTCTTGAGGGTGACGACAAGGATGGTTACTACAAGATGCGAGTCGGCGAGATCATCAACGGTCGCTACCAAATCCAATCGACTCTTGGCCGAGGCATGTTTTCTGGTGTAGTACGTGCTCTCGATACAACGACAAAGATGCCAGTCGCTATCAAAATCATGCGAAACAACGATGCTCTCCGTAAAGGTGGCTACACCGAGATTGCCATTCTTGAGAAGCTCAACGACGCCGACCCGGAGAATCGCAAGCACATTGTCAAGTTTGAGGTGTCGTTTGATTACCGCGGTCACCTGTGCATGGTCTTTGAAAGCCTGAGCATGAACTTGCGTGAGGTGCTGCGAAAGTTTGGCAACAATGTCGGCATCAACCTTGGCGCTACGCGGACATACGCATACCAAATACTTGTCGCATTAGCTCACATGCGCAAATGTAGCATCATTCATGCTGACTTGAAACCCGACAACATTCTGGTGAGTGTTTCGAAATGTCGCCCGAGACGGAGGATGGATGACTAACTGAAACGCAGGTGAATGAAAATCGCAACATGCTCAAAATCTGCGACTTGGGAACAGCCATCGATCGATCAGATGCGGCGACTGCCCACACCGAAATCACTCCATATCTTGTCAGTCGATTTTATCGTGCGCCGGAAATCATTTTGGGCATGTCGTATGATTACGGCGTCGATATGTGGTCAATCGGCTGTACCCTCTACGAGCTGTACACGGGCAAAATCCTCTTCACTGGCGACAGCAATAATCAGATGCTCAAGGCCATTATGGAAATTCGCGGGCGGTTCACACCCAAGCTGTACAAGCGTGGACAGCTCTCGGCCAGCCATTTCGACGACCTGGGTCAGTTTGTCAGCGTAGAACACGACAAGATTCTCAACAAGGTATGTTATTCTGCTTCTATTTTGGTGACTGATTTCTGTCTCTTCTCCCTTGTTTCGCAACCACCACATGGTCCTGTTTCTCTTTTTCCCTTTTTTTTTTTTTTGCAGCCAGCACATGGCCATATTTCTTTTTTCCATAATTTCCAGCCAGCACATGGCCGCGTTTCTCTTTTCCTTTTTTTCGCAACTACCACATGGTCATGTTGCTTTTCTCCCTTGTTCTGTAACCACCACATGGCCGTGTTTCTGAGCAATATGCGGGAATGCTATTTTTGAACCGTGACCTGCATTAGCTCCGGGCGTGGCGGTGAGAATAGTCCGACCCTCTAAGCGCCGAGGTGACTGCCCCTGCATCCGACGCCTCGCCTCCATCAGCTGGCAAGGCTATCCCTCAGCCAGTCAATCTGGTGTGAATGTGAAATCGCATCGCGGCGGCTACGGTCGCAGGTGGCCGCATCGTCGCCTTGGCCATGCGTGCATGAGAACTCCAGACCAGGCCAGCAAAGGATCCGAAACAGTGGATACGTCGGATCACCAGTGTGAAAGGCGAGGCTGTTTCTACACGTCGAAACTGGCGCTGCGGTGGTATCATCAAGGCTGGGCTGCGAAACGGATCTGCTCTGCTCTCTTGCATCCAAAAATATGACGAGCGATGTTTTGCTGACATGTGCTTTTCCATTCTAGACTGCCGTACGAACGCTGCCAGTGGTCAAGCCTGCGCGGGACCTCCGCACCCGCCTGATGGCTGCATCCACGGGGATGAATGATGCGGAGATGAAGGACCTTAACCACTTTGTCGACTTGCTGGAGCAGTGTCTGGCGCTGAACCCAGACAAGCGAATCAAGCCCACCGAGGCACTGAAGCATCCGTTCTTCACGTCAAGGGCATCGTCGTCGGCCAAGCGATGAGGAAGAGAATTGGGATGGATTGGGCATTTGCCGTACGTAGCGGGCGTTTGCGATGAAACTTGCTGTACAATTTTCAATAAGGGGCGAAGGGATAAAGTTGATTGAACGCCCGTCCATTACATGCACATGACGATGTCCAGTTATTTGCCAAAGCCGAGTAAGAGACAAAGGCTGCCCGTGTGACTTGTCCAGCGTAGGCGCAATTGGCTGTTGCGGCCACGTACCGACTCCTAAATCTATCGTGACGGCACATTGCAGTTCTCGTACCACCGATGCACGCGAGAAAGCCCTCGTTTTGTCGTGAGAGGGTGCCTGTCAACAGCCAGCCAGTCCTGTGCAAGTGCAACGGACAATCATGTGATGAAGACCGCCACGCTTTGTACTCGGTGATCTGGAGAGGTACAAGGGGGATGAGTCTCATGTTTTGGCGGGAAATATTTGACAAAGTGCGACGAGAAGAGCTGTTATTCTCGTGATACCTGGCAGCGTTGCGTGTTGGATGTGCAACGTAAGGGGGGCTACCCTGTACCTGTCACGGCGAGGTTTTGGAAGACAGTTGCGGTGGTTTATGGACAAGACATGAGAGAGCAAAAATCAAGGGTGGCAAATCTGACGTCGTCATTTGAAACGAAACAAAATCATGCGCTTGAATGGACGAATTGGGCTGTTTCGCGTTGGGACAAGTAGTACAAGTGTATATTGCGGCTGAAAGCATGGTGTGGCAACAGAGTCACGGCTCATGAATGATATGGCCTTTGAGAATCGAAATAGTCTCTCACATGCACACGCCATGTCACCCGTGACGGTGTATTTAAAAATCGAAACATTACGGCATTACCATATTGGTCAAAGGCAAAAGCAGGCTGTCCTAGTTTGTTGGTTACACGGAACGTCTTCCCTTGACGAGGCTCCGCTGTGAAGAAGGCCTCCGTTTCCCAACAATATGACGAGTAATGAATAAGTCATCACTAAAGCTCAAGGCTGCGATGAAAAGCCACGTTGCAAATAATGCCCCCCGTGAACAGCTAACGAATACACGCTTGATCCCACTCGCGGGAAGTGAAATATGCCGTGTTGCATTACACACGCCCTGACGCCGTGGGAAAATGAACCACCAGAGAAGCGTCAGAGCATCATCATTCATCACAAATTCGCTCGAAGCTAATAATAAGAGGCCCAATGGGTGCTGCCGTGGCCTTTTTCGGGTTAACTACTTTGGACAGCGCAAGCCCCCATCGGACTCTGCATCTCGCCCAGCAGCACGGTTTGCCAATGTCGTACCGCAATGCTGAGCCACTTTATGTGCAGCGGACGTGCATTCAATGCAAAAGGGCTGGTGCTCTAGCAGGGCTAAAAAAAAGAAAAAAGAAAAAAAAAGAAAAAAGGACGAGTTGGTGAGCAGGCACAATGCTCTTTCATCAGAGCCCTTGTGCTCAATGCTGAGGATACATAGCATAACTACTGATCCGTAGTTACAGGGTCTCCCCGGGAAAAGCATGACAAGCATGGCCCTGTGACGGGCGGGTGAACAGACCTCTGGGACGCGTGTTGAACTTTGATATCGTCGATGAGCGCCCTTGTCCATCGGGGACTGCCATGCAAGGGCGACGAGACCCAAGGTCTGCCATGTGTCTTTTCATTCAGCCGCATTCGTAGCGTGTATCAGTACGAATGTTGAAACCATTGCCGAGGCATACAAAGCACGCCGTAGTTATAAACAAGTCCATTCAAAAGAAAAATAAATAAAAATCCACCCGAGTTGGACCATGGCTTGCTATCGCGTGGCACGATTGTTCAGACCAAGGTTTCATACAGAGCCAAAATTGACAGACAAAAAAGCAAAAATCTAGAACTCTGGAACAGGAGAGAGAAAGGCGTATCGATACGTACGCAAATAGTTGGCGTAGTTGGAGGCGTCATGCGAGATTGCCAGTATGATCCCAGCATGAACACCTTTTTTTCTTGTCCCTATCTAGTGTTGAGATTGCCGGCACTATTGAAACGCTAAAATCACACACTAGTCTGGCTTTCCCCCCATTCCCCAGGAATCCATCCTCTCCTTTTTTTTTTCCCTCTACGTGTTGCTTGTCCCGGGCGCTTGCTCGCATTTCTGGGTTTCGATGCGCATAAGCTGCAAGGGTGGTGGTGGTGGTATAAGTGGATGGCATGTTCGCATTGATGTCATGGAGCAACACACCTACCTTAGTTGAAACTGCCTGGCGGGGAATTGGGAAGCGGGGGGGATAGCCTCATATTTTACCCAATATTATTGATTATCATTATCATTATATTACAGTACGTGCCGGAAAGCGAGCGAGATGTGGCCCGCTTGGTTCAGCTGCAAGGTCGTAATAGCGAAGCGAAATAATAAGCTTCCCGACTGTGTGGACTGTGTGGTTGGCATTGCAGCGTACTTTGGAGTTGTAAGTTGTAACTCAACTAGCGGGCTCGCCGGCGCCGGGGGGGGCAAGAACTGGTCAGGACGCCATCATGGCTTAGACACAGAGAGTACCAGTAAACGAAGCTCAGTTGCTTAATCTGGAAATAGACAGAGAGGGGGGGGGCTGTGTCGGCTGTTGTGCGACCAAGAGACAGCGGGTAAGGCAAGTTTCGGATGAAATGGCTGGGAATAGCAAAGGAAAAAAAAGAGACGGCATTTCGAGGTTGGATGGTTGGGTGTGGCGCATCGACGAGGCGAAAAAGATGTGTGTCTGGCTTGCAAGACACGAGGCGCAGTTTGCCTCGACACGGTCGGGCGGAGTGGCGCCTGTGCCTTCAAGACTTGACGTGCTTGACTCTTGTTGCAATGAGATATCCCGTGGTACTGCATATTAGTGGCTGGACCATCTGTGGTTCGATAACGCATGTGCCGACAAAAAGAAGAAGTGCTCATGATATGGGGGGCTTGACCGCCGGCAGACGCCATGATGTGATGCAATTTGATCACACGGCAAAGAAAAGAGCAGATTAATAAGAGCAAGCTATTAAGAAGCAGAAGGAGGAGTAAGTTAGGCAAGCAGGAAAAGTGCCGTGGAACAAGGGACGAAGATGAAACAGCTGTGACGTCTTTGCGTCAGGCCCGTGGCCCTGGGTCAGTATGATGCGCATAAACTGCCGCGTCGCCAAATACCAACGTGCTCTTCTCGGGTGGACCAGTTATCAAGATCTTGATTGGAAATGGAGCGTCATAAGGGGGGTTGAAGGGGGGGGGGGCTCGGTTGCCCAACACCAAGGGTCCTGTTCTCGGCGCAAAGACGTCACAACATGCCTTGGCGGTTGATGCGGTCTAGGTTCACCCTTGCCTCCATCAACGCCCGTATCAATCAAAGGGCTCCGTTATTGTTTCGTTTCTGCAAGCGAGGAATTCATGTTCGCGGGCGTCCTTGAAAGCTGGTTGGCTGGTGGCTGCCTGTATGCGGCCGCATTGCAGGCGCCAACGTATCACAAAGGAGGATCCGTTATTACTCAATAAACCGTAGTTATTGAATAACTTGGGGAAAAAAAAAGTAAACAACAGCAACTCGTGTCTTCTCCAAAGTGGCAAAGGGATACGGATCGTGTCCGAGTCCCGGGCGCTCACGTTGGACAAGGAAACTCCAGAAAAAGGGGCAGTAAAAGAGTGGACTGTTGGGGCAAGAAAAAAAAAAAAAAGGACCCTTCTTTCAAGGGCGAGAAGGAAGAAGAAAAAAAGAAGGTAGTGCTAACAATAGAAGCTCCAGGGAAGCTTCTGGCCTGCCCATTTTCCTTTTTTGCTTTGGGGGCGGCCAGGCCGGCCTTGATTTCGGTGTGCGTATGCACAACTGGGTCTCGGTCGCTGGTATTGTGTCCGCTCCTTGATCTTATCCCTCCCTTCAGTGAAGACGGAAAAGCAAATGCATGTCTCAACGTCGTGGCGTGGGATCCCTACGGATAAGTGATGTACTCCACAACACGCATCTCGTGAGAAAGGGGGGGCCTGGGCTTCTTTGAATCTCACGCGACTTGACCAGACCCTGAGTTGGCAAGTGGATCTTTTGACGATGTGCCGTGTAAGAAAAAAAACACACACAAGTTGCTTGACAAGGGGGGGGGGAGGGGGACAGTAAGCGACCGTTCCGTCATCGTGACTGAACTGAACTTGGCCCAGGAACGCAGACCCCATGCGCTCTGTGAGACAAATTTCAACGATGCCACGACACCTCTCCACTGATGAAGAGCATTCCGCGCGCCCCTTTGCGTCGGGAGTGTTGTTGTTGTTGTTGTTACCGCTCATCAGCAGCGCCCGGGCCGGGCAACCTCCAGCCCTTTCCCGCCGGCGCCGCTCAGTTCAGGGCAGACGGGCTGGATTATGTGTCTTGCGGCCGACGGGCGGGTGGCACCCCCCCCTCCTTCCTTTCGTTCTTCCTTTGGATGGCAGTCTGAGGGATGACTTGGATTGCCAGCGCATAGTAAACGATCCCACCCGCTGCCACCACCACCACCACCACTACTACCATCACCACACCAACCCCGACTCGCCACAGCGGGAAACGATTGAACCTGTCTCGCGGGCCGTCCTCGGGGCTGGCGACGTGAGAAGATGATCCCGTGGCTCGTGGTCAAGGCGACGTAAATTTAGCAGAAATTGACGCGGCACACGCGGATATTAAGACCCTTGAAAATGCAAGGGAGGAACCTTTGGCTATTTGACCAGAAATTCTCTCGAGACACATGACGACTACTTGTCGCGTATTACTTGCATCATCCCGCAATCCCGCTTCCCATGTTCAGTCAGACTGCTTGTTGCCGACTCTTGTTATGCTTGTCTTGCCCCAAGAGGTCAGTCAGAGGCCGCTGTGCATCACTGCCTTCGATCAAGACTGCAGACTGTGCTGCTTCGTATCGCGACTGTCAGATGGTCTCCTGTGCAGCTCTGCCTTGTGTATCGAGGTGTCTATGCCTCGCATAAAGGCATCTCGCAGCACCTGACTCTGCAGAAACTAGCATTGGGCGGTAAGCCCTCTACTGATGAATTCTACCGACAGAAGAGCGTTGTAAAAATAGTAAGCATGTTCACCGCACAATCAACATCATGTTCCAAGTCCTATGCAACCATCTAGTGAAAGCATTAACGTCAGTCTCAACATGCCGGCGCACAACTGCGTGCCGCCCGCGCCGAAGGTGGGGCGCCGGGTTCCGGATGACGGAGCCAGACTAGGCGAGGCCGCCGTACTACATAGATAACAAGGCAAAAGGGTGATCGAGATCCAGAGGTTGGCCGTCTCATTTTAGCTCGCCAGCGAGCAGCATTGCGTGCGCATGAAGAAATGCCGGGCTAGAATGATCCAGATTCTAGCTGCAGCTCGCTTGCCGCAACTTTTTTTTTTTATTCTTTCCTTTTTATTTTCTTTTTTTTCTAATGGTGTGCACTAACGAATGCAAAGGGTCTAATCTGATACACGCTGAAAGGGGGTTATAGGAGAGACGTGCTGCACTTGTTTTGCCTCGGGATGGGTCGAATCGTCATCACAAGACGATGACAACTGCCGGAGTATTTATTCTATGGCGAGTCATGTGTGTAAATCATCAAAAGGACGTGGATGAACAAGGGTTGCTTTTGCTGGTCACAGTCTTATTACCAAGTAGTACCCAGTTGCCAGTCTGGCAGCAGAGACTTGCATACAACTGCCCAAGAGCCGCCTGCGCGGAGTACAGAACACCATCCACCACCTTGTTTGTGTCACCGAATCGATGAGGGAGACGCTGCAAAATGTCTCGCCGGCAGCAGGTTTTTTGATATTCCGAGATGAGCAGGCGCGGAGGAGCAGTCCTAGCTGGAGGCAACCACCACGGCTGGCAGCGATGTGTCTCTGTGAAACCAAAACTAACAAGGACGATCTCTTACCTTGGCGGCCTGCTCAAGCAATTATGACTGCAGTCTGCATCATGGAAAACCCGATTCGATGTTGATGGGACAGGAGGATTTCCCGGATGAAGCAAGTTGTTGATTTTGCTCCAATCAATAGGGTAGGGCTCTCTTCCCTTCCTCCGCCGGTTCGCCTTGCATCGACGGGAAAGGCGGACAGGGGCACCTCTTCCCGGCACACGAGGGTATTATTACTTTTCCCCAGAGGGTCAGAGTTCCGGTTCATCTTACTCTTACAAAGTTTTAACGCGCAAAACGTTGGTCTATTGGCTCGATCCGCCTTGCGCCATGCCGTCCACCCAATCCTACAGCCCATTGTCTTGTATGCCATCACAATTAAACGGAACGGTTCTGCCGTCCGTGACACGTAACGGTTCGACAGCGCCACGCACAAAATGCAAGCCCTCGTGGCCCGTCCCCCCCGCATCCCGTCCCCCCGCCGTGAAATGGCGAGACATTGCTCGAACGATTTTCACGAGTTGCGTTAGCGCCCGTCGGGCCAGCTGGAAGGGGGAGGGGGGGGGGGGTTTTAGCAAGGCCAGGCGCAGAAGAACAGTCACCGTGCATGCAAAGGCAGACAGCAGCGTGGGTGGTTTATCGACAGATTGGCAAGCCGAGCCTGGCTGGCTATGCAGCCGCCGTACACTAGTTAGCTCTGCAGCCGTAAAAACCTATATTGCATGCAAGCCATCTGCGGCAAGGGAAATAGGCTACCCGCAGCGCCTCTGCCAAGGTGCCTTTTTCATAATTGATATCTCCAAGTTTCTCTTCTGTGCGAGCCGCTGGCATTGTCGATCCCCTGCACATGGCAAAGAGGCTATTGCAACCAAATACGGAGCACAAAACAAGGCTTTTTATTTCTTCTCGCTCCTGCCCATATTTTGTTTGAGGTGAATAAGCAATCTGTCAAGCTGGCTTGGCGCCACAGTCGCCTCTTTTTTCTTGTTATTGTTTACAATGTAATAGTACACTGCCCTATCTGCTCCGCCCCCTTGGCGCCTTGGGTGTTTTCTGGAGATGGGTTTCCAGAAGCGGGTAGAGCGCCGCTAGGCGTAATGAGGGCACTGGCTCCGTGGTCCCCATTGCAGGAACAACAAGGCAAGGCCCTGACTGAGCCTTGAGTCGGGTAAAGAGAACTAGCTGCTCACCTCGGATCGCCAGTGCGGATCGCAGAAATGGGACTTGGCCCAGGCGTCTGTCCCGAGCCCAGGGGTTGTGAGTGGTCGTGAGTGGTCAATGTCATTCATCAAACCTCGCTCAGGTATGTCTCCGTAGGTAATTATACCGTACCACCAAGCAGTTCTGCAGCGCCTTTCGGTACGACGCTGCGCTGATGCTGGCAAGGGTGTCATCCCTGCTCTATTAGATGATTGAAATGCAATTTTGATACTCTACACGTCTCCAAGTAGAGGCTGACAGCCAAGATATGTACAATTTGTGCTGCCGGCCATAGATGAACAACACGACCTATATTGAGCTAATATCACACACTAGGTATTATTACAGTGGGATTCGGTGTGGCTTCTCGCATTGTCTAGCAAAGCCCGCTACTCTGACGCTTTACCGAAAAGGCCCCATGCCAAAACCCGTTGGAGGCGACATCCCGTGACATGGCACGCGACTCTGTTAATAGCAGGCGAAAAGATGGCCCAGACCGCTATTCTGTGACACCATCATGCGCATCTGCGTCGGTTTGCTAGAGGGGGACTGCATGGCCTCGGGGAGGTGGATGGCACATCAAATGTCAGATTGACATGGCAAAGTGAGGCTCGTCACAAAAGACGGGATTTCTTTTTGGCAGCATTTCTTTTCCCACTTTATTTTCTCAACTTTTCTTCATGGGGCTGGCACACTGACGTCTGAGATCTGACACTGATATCGAGCTGGGCTGGCTGCGATGGGGCTTTTTGAGTTTGAGGCGTGTGCATGATGAGACGATCATGATGGCACTAACAAGCGACTCATCTCGTATATGCCGCCATTTTTTTTTCCAAACAGACTCAGCTGTAGAGGCCAAGTTACATGTCAAATCATTCAGAGGGAGGCTGCGAAACGGCGGTTAACAAGACAACTTTCATCCACAGCGGGCCAGGTATGCATTGTCTGCAGGGTCCTGAACAACGCATCCATCACGCGGGCTTATTGGCTTATCCCTTATTATTGGCACGGCATGCGCTGTAATTACAAGACTCGTACAAACTCGAGTGGTTCCATGGTATCACCCATTCTTAGACTCCAGCCAGCGGCTGTGCTCACGCCGTCCCGGGGGGGGGGGGGGGCCACCTGGCCGCCGGAACGAGGCGGCGGTCGGTCACGGAGGCATCGGGCGGTTGCGCCGGGGCTGGAGACGGGGGGCACTGGATGAATGAATGGATGGGTACGGCACTAGCTTGACACGGCGCCCGCTGCGGTGAGGCTCTCGAGTGTTCCAGATATTTCATCCAGCCGCCGGCTGCCAACCACTGGACGCGAGGCTCCAATCAGGAGGCACAGCCGAGCTGCAGGTTTCTCCTTTTGGTGCGTGCAAATCACCAGAACTGGGGCGCTCGAAGAAGTTTTTGGCTGTACCAGGAATTGCAGTAAAATAGAGGGGATTCTGAAAATAGCACCCGGCCAGGCAACCATTCCTGACCACTCAACTCATTACAGTGAACTTTGCATTGAACAGGCCTGGAAGCGCCCGTGTCTCTTGTGCCCCGGCCGTCCGGGGCCCTGTTTAATACGCTGTGACGGTTCATTTCCCGGTAATTTACGTGTAATAAGTCTGCTACACGCTGGGTCGCTAAACAGTAAGGGGGCGTGTTGTGCTGTTCGCTTCGGGAGGGACTCCTCATCTCGGTTGGGGTCCAGTTTGATCTACATAATGTGCTCTTGTTAGTCCCAGTGTCATATACAAAATAAGAAGCTTTATTTTCTGTTATTACTACCAGCCTTTTGTCGTTTTGGTTGAGTGATACGCGGGGCTAGCAACTTGCAATATCACCATGAGCGTCATAGCAAGCAAGTCGTGACTGGCATGGCGCTGCACATCTCTGACAACTTGCACAACGACATGCTCGTTTGTGTTTGGTTCATTATTGCCGGCTAGTCTTTTCCGTAGCGGTGGCGGGAGGGGCACGTCCTTAGCCACTCAGACCGCGTCAAGTGGCGATGATGCAGCGGTTTGCGAGCTCGTGATTGGTGGCGTTGTACCCCTGGAGGCATAAATGCTGACTCTTTGTTTTGTCCGTGGGTAAGTACCGACAAAGTACGAGTCTGTGTTAGTTATTGAGCGCTGTCCTACCAAGGGACCAAAGTACCACCGCAGAAGGCCAGATCTGCATCTTGACGAGACGATCTATTGATATAAATCACGCTCTTCAGTACACTGTACGTACCTGATACCCTGGGCTGTGTGGATTGTTGTTGTGTGTTGGTATCTGTTTCTGGTATCAGGTACATGTGTTTCTAAATTAGACACCTGACTTTGGAGTTGGCGCAGCATGCATCCCGTCCGGGATCTGCAGTTTCGCTGCAAGCAATGAAGGTTTCTGATGATGACACAAGAACCCGTCGCCGGTCTTGTGTTGTGAATTATGTTGTAAACTAATTAGTTTGTGTCCGGGAGAGGCAAGGGCTGGCTGTGAACTTGATGAACCTTTCTCGACCTGGTGTGCCCTGGAGTCCGGGCATTCCAAGCGGATGGAATGCCAGGCGCAAGAAATGATACCTTATCCCACAAAGAATTGGGCTCCGAGCGAGCGAGTTGATTACTGGCAAATAGTAATCCCCTCCCCCAGTCAAAAGGGGTGATATTTGAGAAAGTTTTTGATTACGGATACGTGTTTTACTGACTACCAACATCTCTTGTGATGATTATCTGGCTGCCCGACGCTTCCGTCCCGAGTCCCGAGTAATGCTCCAATGTATTGGGTTTCGTACGCATTCAGACAGTCAAAACACAGAGGAGCATACGTAGTCGGTGGTGGCAGTACAGCGCTACTGAGTAAACACAAAGGAATTGATAGACAGTAAACCACCTGTATAAACTCTTTTTTTTTTTTTTTTTTGCAAGTCTGATGACGAAGGGAGTTTGCTTTTGTGTATCTCATCCGGTTGTGGCATGAACAGCTGCCTAGTTCTGTTTCAAGGTAACAAGATTTCTTTCTAGGCGCTCGGCTCACACAATGCCACTAGAAAAAAAAAAAGTGCCGTGTCTGCCTGCGTGTGTGCTTTTTTCGTCAGAGCAGTTCGCAGCCACTCTGCATCGCTTCCAAGTGTTCCGCGAGGCCGAGAAAGAACCCCCCCCTGGACTGAACTGAACTATTTGGGGCTGGCGGCGGCAACACACAGAGGCTCGCAGTCACGAGGAGCGGGCAGGTCCTTGTCTCGACCACGTAAAAAGCGGGCGTCATCAGCAGGCAAGCAGGGTAATCCGAGACGGAGTTCCAGAGCCCGGGGGACGGGTCGGCCAAGCTGGGCAGCAACTTGCACATCAGAATCCCACTAAAAACTTGTAGTTACAAGAGGCGTTGCCAAATGGTCAGTCACTACTGGTAATAATACTGGGACCGCCGCCATGACACTAGCAGCTTCTAGCTACCAGGGGGGGGGGGGGGGCAAAAAAAGACCTCATCAGCAGGGCTTGGGCAGCAAGCAACGGTCTGTTGCATATTGGGGCAACGCTGGGCCAATGGGCTGGGCAAAGAGGCCTGGCCATCACACACACGCACACGCACACACA